>MU743002.1:0-20665 GCA_026770625.1 Nicotiana glauca
TGGTGCAGGAGTACCTTCACGAGATTGACGTGGAGAAGTTTGAGGGGAAGGAGCTATGTTAATGTTGTGCATATCTCCTTGATTCTGATGGATTTGATTTTCATCAACATTATTGTTGTTGTTGTTGTTGTTGCTTGCCATGATGATAATAATTAGTAGAATATAATTTAAAAAGAAATAGATTATCAGATTCCCGGTAACGGAACCAATTTGTTTAACCAAAAGATAATATTTTTGTCAAAACTAGAATTTAAGATGAAAAATCGGGTTACTGATAATCAAGAGACCAAAAAAGAATAATAGGCTTTCTGAGAATAAGAATAAAGCAGTAAACATATTTGTATTTCAGTATGATGTCAATGATTTTTCTTGTGTCCTTACAAATGATGAGACTTCTTCCTTTTATAGTTGATTCTAGGTAAATGAATGAAACCTAAGCTTTAATGAGACAATTATGGGTAATAAATGACATTAAATAAGCCGTTACACAATCATTCCTATTAAATACCAGTTTTCTAACGTATCAGCTATTTAATACTGAATTTGGACTCCTTTTTGTCTTCAGATTCATGTCTTCAATGCCTTTCGATCCGTTGGCTTTAAATGACTTGTATTGGTACGAGAGTCGTGTCTAAACTGCTTCTCGTGCCTGTTTAACTTCCTCTTCCCGTATCTGTCATCTCCCGTGCCTTTTTCTCAATTGTTACGCTTTAACCATTTTGACCAGTCCACGTGTCATTCCACGTTATTTTCAATATAAATTCAACTTTTTTCCCAATACACAAATACCCCACCATAAGAAAAAATGTGTATGTGCATTTGTATTTTTTATTGGAGCAGTGACCTATATATGCTATATGGAGGGTACGAAATGTTCTATTTAGAATCTGAAAGTTCCTACCAAACAAAAAAAAAAAAAAAAAAAAGAAAGTTCCTAGAACCTGCAGAGTTGTACGTAGCACAAGTCAAACAAGAATTCAAATATAAGGTTGTAGAGATATTATACAGTAAGATTTTTCTTTCACAAAAAAAAGAAGAAAAAACTATATATGTGTACGTGTATCATAGGCCCTTCTACGCAATCAATCTCGTTTATTGTTAATTTTAATGCAAAAGTCATCAGAATATCAATGACTAGTCCGTTTTGAAGAGGTTGATATCGATAAACATTTTATCAAGGCAAACTCGTAGTGACTGAAAATTTAACTCATAGCATGAGGAAACTGTTAGGTCGAAATAATAAAGTTTCACGTGAAAGCTATCAAAGCAAATCTTGAATGACGATAAGTTCGACAATAAAGAAATACAAATATTTAATGTGGTTCGGTCAATTGATCTACGTTCACGGATGGAGATGAGCAATCCACTATATTAAAAGAGGGTACAAAATATCGAGAGAACAACTTTACGAATAGGCAAATACAAGTGACACACTAACACTTATCCCATAAAGTTCTCCCCCTAAACAAGACTCTCAAGCCCCCATGGCTACATTGTGGATGCTACTGAATGAGAAGGAAAGACCCTCAATTTATAGAAGTCAAAACCTTTTCCCACATAAAAGGGACTAGCCAAATATGAAAGAATTATATTTTTCTTCTAGGAAAAGAAAAATTCAATTATGGTAAATATATTGTCTTTTCCTTCATGAGATAGGAAAACCAAATATGATGAGAAAATCAGGACAACACATAACAATTCTCTCCCTTGGCATGAAATTTCTGATAAAATAAACTTGATCTACCTTCATCACATAATCTTCAACAGGGCGCATATCCAAATCTCCACCATAAAGTTTGTCTCAACGTGCGTAGCTGTCACGACCCGGATTTTCCATCCTCGGGAGTCGTGATGGCGCCTACTAGTAGGAGCTAGGCAAGCCAATCATCAATTACCTCTTTTAGCGAACATCAACAATATTAGAAATAATGAAGCATTTAATAATAAAGCGGAAGTCTCAAATATAATTAACTGAAAGAAATGCGAAAGTTTTAACAAAATCCTCTACCCAAGACTGGTGTCACAATATTCACGAACGTCTAGAGAATACTAAATACAAGGTTCGAATGAAGCATAAAACTGTTTGTTTCGGTACATAGATAACGAACTAAAATAGAGATAGAGAGACTCCGGGCCTGCGAACGTCAGCAAAGCTACATCGGGGTCTCTGGACTGAAGTCAACTCCCGAATCCTCTACTGCTGTCCAAAAGTTGTTGCTCCGGCACTGTGATCTGTGCAAAAAGATGCACAGAGTGTAGCATCAGCACAACCGACCCCATATGCTGGTAAGTGCCTAGCCTAACCTCGGCGAAGTAGTGACGAGGCTAGACCAGACTACCAGATAAACCTGTGCAGTTATAAAATATATTGCGGAAAAATAAACAGGAAATAAGCAGTTTATAAAAGGAGGGGGAAACATGCTGTGGGGAGGCAACAGTTAAAACAAGAAGTCTAAACTTAAAGATAGAACAGCCAACAGAAACTTAAATCCAGAATAAACACACTTAAGCTATAATTTTTTGCGGCGCGTAACCCGATCCGATCACATAACAATACTTTTGCGGCGTGAAATCCGATCCTCAATTATCACTGTTGCGGCGTGCAACCCGATCCATAAATATATAGTATTGTTGCGGCGTGCAACCCGATCCATAAATATATAGTGTTGTTGCGGCGTGCAACCCGATCAACGATTATCACTGTTGCGGCGTGCAATCCGATCCATATATAAATAACAAAACCTCACCCAATCAACAATCGCAAGTAAGGGGTAGGGGGTAACAACTAATGACAATAATTCCGGCAAGGGAATATAACAACACAACTAAATCATGAAAAGGGAGAAAAATCAAAAAAAAAAATAACATGTCCCGGCAAGGGAGTAACCATCAACTCTCTCTCTTTCTTACACTTCTCACTTATAATTCACTTTAACATTTGAACCATCGCTCCAAAGAGTCATTTCATATCATATACACTCTCAATCCGTAACACAACTCGAGCCATTGCTCCACGGAGTTTAGTAATCATAATCTCTGTCTCATGCTCTTTACAGTATATAGAAATCATCAAATAAGCATGGAAGAATCACAATAATTCAGGATAACCTCAATATAAGGACACACGATCATGCTAGACACCAGTGTATAGATACTCGTCACCATGCCTATACACCGTACTCGATAAATAGCAATTAGCAAATAAGACTCTACTCCTATTCCCTCAAGCCAAAGTTAGACCAGACACTTACCTCGAATGCTCCAAACTCAATTCAAGCCTCTAGTATAGGTTTACCCCTTGAATTCACCACCAAACCGCTCGAATCTAGTCACAAATTTCTCGAATGTATCAACAAATGCTAATTGAATCAATTTGAATGCTTGAAAATGAATTTCCCAAAGTTTTACTCAAAAAATCCCAAAATGCCCCTGGGCCCACATGGTCAAAACTCGAGGTTCGAACCAAAACCCGGTTACCCATTCCCCCACGAGTTCAAATCTATGATTTGTTTTGAATCGGACCTCAAATTGAGGTCCAACTCCCCAATTTGAAAAAAACCTACGTTCTACCCAAAATCCTCATTTTCACCCATGAAAATCCTTGATTTTAAGATGAAAACATGATAAATGATGTAAATGATTGAAGGGATTAAGTAAAAATTGACTTACAAATGATTTAGGGAAGAATGTTTTCTTGGAAAATCGCCTATGGAGTGTTTGAGTTGAAAGAATGAAGAAATGAGGGTTAAGATTCGTCTAAGTATGAAAAATTGCAGGCCTTAAATATGGGAAATGCGAAGTCGGGTCCGCAATTGCGAACCCTGCAGGCTTGGGAAATGCGACACTTAAGTTTGCAGTTGCGAACCCCGGTCTAGTTGACAGGTTTCACATTTGCGAAAACCTGATCGCATTTGCGAAAGGCGACACCTCGCATTTGCGAGAGAAATCGTCACATTTGCGACCTCTACCTGGATTTCCCAGACTTCGCAATTGCGACTCGATGCTCGCATTTGCGAGCTCGCAATTGCGAGTCCAGTCTTCGTATTTGCGAAAATCACAGAAGCCTTCATACCAAATCTTTACAAATTCAAAAATGCAATGCGTGGCCTATCCAAAACTCACCCGAGCCCTCGGGGCTCCAAACCAATTATGCACACAACCTCGAAAACATCCTACGGACTTATACATAGAATCAAATCGCCAAAATAACATCATATACATAGAATCAATCCTCAAATCACATGATTTCTTCCAACTTTTCATAAGACACAAATTTCCATTTTTAAGTCCGAAACACGTCAAATGACGTCCGTTTTCAACCAAACTTTGCAGAAAGCGCTTAAATCACATATAAGACTTGTATCGGGCATCAGAATCAAAATTCGAGCCCGATACCATAGTCTTCTGATCAAATTTCCTTTCCATTTTCCTTAATTAATTTCAGAAAATAATTTCACACAAAAATTCATTTCTCGGGCTTGGGACCTCGAAATTCGATTCCGGGTATACGCCCAAGTCCCATATTTTCCTACGGACCCTCCGGGACCGTCAAACCACGGGTCCGGGTCCGTTTACCCAAAATGTTGACCAAAGTCAACTTTAATCATATTAATATCAAAATTCATCAATTTTTACATAGAATTCATATTTAAGCTTTTCGGCTACGCGCTCGGACTGCGCACACAAATCGAGGTTACTAAAAGTGAGGTTTTCAAGGCCTAAGAAGCATGGAAAGGAGAGAAAATAGGTGATGACCCTTTTGGGTCGTCACATTCTCCACCTCTAAAACAACCGTTCGTCCTCGAACAGACAAAAGAAAGAAGTACCTGAGTTGGGAAATAGATGAGGATAACGGCGCCGCATATCAGACTCGAACTCCCAGGTCGATGCCTCAGGAGGCTGACCTCTCCACTGGACACGCACTGAAGGAAAACTCTTGGATATCAACTGACGAACCTGCCGGTCTAGAATAGCTACCGGCTCCTCCTCATAATACAGATCCTTGTCAACTGAACAGTGCTGAAATCTAACACGTGGGCTGGATCGCTGTGATACCTCTGAAGCATGGACATATGAAACATTGGATGCACGACTGACAAGCTAGGTGGCAAGGCAAGTCTATAAGCCACCTCTCCCACACGATCTAGAATCTCAAATGGACCAATGAACCTAGGGCTAAGCTCGCCCTTCTTCCCAAATCTCATCAGGCCCTTCAGAGGCGACACTCGGAGCAAGACCCGCTCACCAACCATGAAAGCTACATCCTGAACCTTACGATCTGCATAACTGTTTTGCCACGACTGAGCCGAACGAAGCCTATCCTGAATGATATTGACCTTATCCAAGGCCTCATGGACTAAATCTATACCCAATAATCGAGCCTCTCCCGGCTCAAACCATCCAACTGGGGACCGACATCGCCTACCATACAATGCGTCATATGGGGCCATCTGAATGCTGGACTGGTAGTTGTTGTTGTAGGAGAACTCTACTAAAGACAAGAATTGGTCCCACGAACCTCCAAAGTCGATAACACAAGCCCGGAGCATATCCTTCAAAATCTGAATATTCCGCTCGAACTGACCATCCGTCTGAGGATGAAACATTATGCTCAACTCAACCCGTGTGCCCAACTCCCGCTGAACTGCACCCTAGAAACGCGAGGTAAACTGTGTACCCTGGTCCGAAATTATAGATACCGGCACACCATGGCGGCGAACAATCTCCCGGATATAAATCCCAGCTAACCTCTCGAATGAATAGAAGACTGCCACAGGAATGAAATGTGCTGACTTGGTCAGCCTATCAACAATAACCCATATCGCATCGAACTTCTTCCGAGTCAACGGAAGTCCGATAATGAAATCTATGGTAATCCTCTCCCACTTCCACTCGGGAAGCTCAATCCTCTGAAACAAACCACCAAGCCTCTGATGCTCATACTTAACCTATTGACAGTTCAAACATCGAGCCACATATGCAATAATATCCTTCTTCATCCTACGCCACCAATAATGCTGCCGCAAGTTCTGATGCATCTTCGCGGCGCCCGGGTGAATAGAATATCGAGAACTATGGGCCTCTGCTAAGATCAACTCTCGAATCCCATTGACATTGGGCACACAAACTCGCCCCTGCAATCTCAAAACACCATCGCTATCTAAGGTCACCTTGGTGACACCTCCACGCTGCACCGTGTCTCTCAGGACACACAAATGGGGATCATTAAACTGCCGATCACGGACACGCTCCAATAATGAGGAACGAGCGACCGTGCAAGCTAACTTTATGCTAGGATCAAAAATATCCAACCTCACAAATCGATTGGCCAAGGCCTGAATATCCAAAGCAAGCGGTCTCTTGCTGACCGGAATATAAGCAAGACTACCCATCCTGTCGGACTTCCTACTCAATGCATCGGCCACCACATTGGCTGTCCCCGGGTGATACAAAATAGTAACATCATAATCTTTCAATAACTCTAACCATCTCCTTTGCCTCAAATTCAACTCCTNCAATTCTTCTCATGGATCTTCAACTGCCTCGAAGCATAGGCAATGACTCTGCCATCCTGCATCAATACTGCACCAAGCCCAATGCGGGAAGCATCACAATAGACTGTATAAGGCCCTGAACCTGTGGGCAAAACCAATACTGGTGTTGTATTCAGAGTTGTCTTGAGCTTCTGAAAGCTCGCCTCACACTCATCTGACCATCTGAACTGGGCACCCTTCTGGGTCAATCTGGTCATCGGGGCTGCAATAGATGAAAATCCCTCCACGAACCAATGATAATAGCCTTCTAACCCCAAGAAACTCCGAAACTCAGTAGCCAATGCTGGTCTAGGCCAGTTCTTGACTGCCTCAATATTCTTTGGGTCCACCTGAATACCCTCTGCTGATACAACGTGACCCAGAAATGCAACCAAACTCAACCAGAACTCGCACTTCGAGAACTTAGCATATAACTGACTATCCTTCAGAGTATGAAGAACCACTCTGAGGTGCTGCTCGTGCTCCTCCTGGATGCGGGGGTACACCAGAATATCATCAATAAAAACTGTCACACCTCCTTTCTCCTACTACACCCCGTAAAGGGTATAATAGAGGGGAGTTATTTCCAACTTGAAGTGAAAATCGAAACAAAATTATTTATTACGAGATTCAGAGTCGCCACTTGGGAGAGTTATGGTGTCCCAAGTCACCGGTAGAATCCCGAATCGAGGAGAAAAATGACTCTGTTTAACAGTCCGCGAACCAGAAATCCAAGTAAGGAATCCTATTAACCCGGGAGAAGGTGCTAGGCATTCCCGGATTCCGTGGTTCTAGTACGGTCGCTCAACTGTCATATTCGGCTTAAATTATCCGATTTTAAACAATTATGAACCTATGCGCAAATTTTAACTTTTAACCGCTTCGTTTAATTATTTTTAAAGAATATTACAACGTCGTTAAAATGCATCTCGAACCACGTTACATAAATGCACCCATGATTTTCGACACATTTCAACTTCGCTGGGATTTGGATTTGGGTCACATTAATGTGCACCTGAGTTTAGAAGGTAATATTAGTAAATGCCGAGCCTATAGCAACTAGCGTATCATTAACTTTGCGGGAGGCCATGAAATTTGCCGAATGGCTCAATCCCGAGATATAAAGTATTTTTAATATGATTAAGAGAGCCACGCAATGTATGATTTTGTTTGGCGCGGCGTGCCTCATTTATTTTAAAGCCGAGCTAAGGGACTACGATTTTCTATTGAGTATTGTCCCTGAAAGGAGTCCTAATTAATTAGCATTATTAGTTGTTGATGTTTGAACAATCTAGGATTTCGGGCCTCAAGCCTCTACCATTCAGGGCTTCCCAATTGGCTTTAAAGAAATTAGTGGTACACAATTCAACAAATGCCTTAATTCAAAATTAGGAATTCTTTCGGGCTTTGCTGCATTTTTGCCCAGAGAAGAAAATATATGTATCAGTTTTTTATGGATAAAAAGGACATGGGGGCTGTCCAGCACCGGGCCTTAATAGCATCTCAATTGGAGACTCGAATTTCTCCAGCCAGTTGCCAGTCTTGGGCGCAAAACTAGAGCTCAAATTGAATGTCAATTTCAATGAAATCTCGTAACGTTGGTCTCCAATTAAAAAATTAATGCAGCAATTTGTAAACAAATAGACAATTCAAATTCGTCAAAGTTGAACAACTACTTTGTTTTAAAACAAAATTCGTATTTGTAGGCTGATTTTATTCGAACTACAACATTCTGAAATTTAGTGAAAAATGCATCAATACTAGATTCAGGGACCCTACCATGTGAAACATTATTTTGCGTGGTTGATTCAAAGCCAAAAGACGGAATCAATACTGAAGCGCAAAACTGTTAGTACATTTATTAGATCTCAAATTTTCGAAAAACTCAACATAGACCTAGCATTCTCACTGGTTTCAATTGAATCAAACAAAAACAAGCTTAATCAATAGCTTTTATTTAGATCTCAAGCTACTATAATACTATAACATGAACTAGGCTCAACCACAGTTACTAAAAGAAACAAACAGTCCATAGAGTCCAATTACAAACTGGTCTACAATCTCATTGCTATAAATAAAAATAGTATTCAAATCGATCAATCATGCTGCACATCTAAATTAAAGAAGAATAACAGAGAACTAAATGCAGTGATAATCCAGGATTTGTTATTTATCTTCAGGCATGTTGTTCCAAGCATTACATACTACTGAGGCCAAGGATATACCTGGAGTATGAATCAAATAAGAAGAAGGAAAGAAGTCAGCAGCAGTAGCGAGCAGATGTCTAACAGTAAGGCTCAACAATGACAACAGGAGCAGTTTCAGAACTAAAATGACACCACAAACCCCGAAATTCAACCCAACAATTATCAAATCCAGCAAATAACCAACACAACCCACTCGAGCAAATCAAATTCAACTTGAAGAGGAATCCAAACTTTTAAACTCCAATTGCTGGATAAAGCCAGGAAAATCCAAGCTATTTTTGATCCTAGGTGAGCTAGAATAAGGAACACTTCAATGGAATAGTAATACTTTGATATTTTTCTCTCTAATTCTCAGATTTCAGAACATGTAAGCTCTTGACTCTTTTTTTTTTCTGCTCTTTTTCTTTCTAGGGTCTCTCAGGTCTGATCCCTTTTCTCTCAATAATCTCCAGTATTTATCCCAGTTTCTTACCCTCTTCCAGCTCTTAAGAGCACTTAATCCTAATTAACAAATAAATCCTCCATCACTCTCTGATTTTCCCACTTTTCAAAACACTAAAACAGAAGTGTCAGTACCCCATTACTCTCATTTTCATTATTTTATTCCCCTGGTATGGGCAGCCTGATATTTAAATCCAGGCATGCCCTGACAGCCCGTGCTGTCATGCCACTTAGTTATAATTCCCAAATTAAACCTAAAACCTTATAATTTAAAATCCCACATGAGTTATGGGTCGAAGCTGAACTAATGCGATTTGGACGGGCTGTTCTTTGTCAATTGACTTAGATACAACCCAACTTAAAACGATATACTTAATTAACATTTGCAAGAATCCGAAATGGTGTAACAGATCAACAAACTAACTGTCTCAATAATTAATTGACTAGATTTGACGAATCAAAACTAATTACCAAACCAAAAGAAATTAACATGAAGGGAAATCAATCCGAGAAAACCAAATATCAAAGGGGTAGAGAAAATTGAGATGAAGCAGAAAAATAGAAAAAGAGAAAAGAAAAACGAAAGCTAAAATACAATCCAAAAGGAATGGGGAATATCTAAAATGGAAGACCAGTGCTCGGCTTGAACAAATCTTCGGCACCCTTCGATTTGGGTCGAAATAGGTTTCAATCATGTGTTCTCAAGCGAAAACACCTGAACAAAACCTATTCCGACTTCAAATCTTCAGAACAGGCCACCGATTTTAAATTTTGGAAACTCAGAGTTGGTCTGTTGATCTAATATTCGAGTGATTTGGGCAACTTTCGTGGGAAACTAAGTATGGATTTGGGGTGAGGGTGATGAGGTGGTTATAAGGTATTGTTTTGGTATCGATTGGGTGGATCTTGTGGCGGCGCTAGGGTTCCTAGCTTTCAAACTAATATTCGACAGGTTCTTAGTCGATTTGAGGGGAAGTGATTGGGGATTTGGCACGAGGACGTTGAGGAGATCACATGGTGTGAATGTGGAGTTGAACTGAAACTTTCCGTCGGAGAGTCCGTTTGGTTTTTTGGAGATTCGAGGGGCTGGGATGGGATTCGAAGAAAAATTATGGTGAATCGGGGACGAGGAGGTCAAGGTGAATTGATGGTGTAAAACTAGAGTGGTTTGGCCACTGTCCGCCGCCGTAAGCGATTTTCGGTGGGCAGAAGGCGGTGGTGTAGGGCGGTGGATTCAAGCCTGTCTCTGAGTTGTTAGAGACAAAGGAGACGGGGGGAGGGGGGGTTCTAAGGGGCTAGGGTAGTGTTAGGATATTGATATGGGAGGGGTGAGTGAATCCAAGTCGTTAGATATGATGAGATCAACGGTTTGGATCACTTCACTTATATAAAATGGGGCCGTTTGGTCTGAGTGGGGGACTGGGTCGGTCCGGGAAAATGGGTCGGGGTCGGGTCTGGGTTATGAGGGTGTCTTTGGACCATTGGATGGGGGCTAAATGGAGGGCTGGGATCGATTAACATTGAAACGACGTAGTTCCATCACCATACTACGTCGTTTCGTATGTCTGTGAGACTTGAGGACTTGGACCGGGTAAGGGATTGTTTTGGGCCTGGACTGTGGTGGGTTTCGTTTAGTCTTGGGATTAATTTGGCCCAAATCCGTTTTCCCCCCAATTCTTTTCCTTTTCTTTTATTTTTATAAAATTCTAAAAAAAATAAACCTAGATTAATTCTTGATCAAATTATCTTGAAACACTAATTGATTCTAAATAGCAATTATCACACATAATCAAATACCAAATTAAAGAAAAAAAATCACAGAATTTAACACTAAACACTAAAAATTCAAGATACATCATTTTTTGTGATTTTCATCTTTGTAAACCAAACACGTGCTTAATTAATCTCAATTGCAAAAATTAGATCTCAAAGGCAAATGCAACTTATTTTTTGTATTTTTTCCTTTAATTTAAAAAAAATAAACACGCACCTGCAAATGCTAACAATGACGGAAAATACCATAAAATTTCATAAAATTGCAAACGAAGAAAAATTATTTTATTTTAAATTTTCTGGGAGTAATTCATATAGGGCAAAAATCACGTGCTCACAGCTGCCCCTCTTTGCCCGTAAACACGAAGAGTTTTCGTGCAAAGACAAAGTGAGCGTATACGAGCGATTTTTGCCCGTTTGAATACTCCGTGTGAAGCATTTTTTGAAAGATTTGACCGAACCTCTGCTTCAAAGGTCTCCTACATATCCTTGGCTAAAAAGGAATCAGGTCAATGTACTTCGGGAAGTTTTGGTAGCTGGGACTACCATGAACTGTTGTGTTTACAATTGCTACTGCTGCTGCTACTTGCTGACCCCTTATTACACCATGCTACACGAAAAATAAAGAAGCTAGAATAGACTATAGTCTATGAATTACAAAATCCTATCTGGACCTTCAAATTTGCTCTTGTGTTTCTTGTTGTCTTGTATTCTCTTACATCAATTCCTTTGTTGCTTCCTTGCATCGATTTCTTGACTTGGATTATATTCCTCCGCTCTCCAGGCGGGTTTCTGACTTTAAAATCTTGCACTGATCCTCTGTTATACGAGTTAGGTTCCTGACTTCAAAATCTTGCAATGATCCTCTGTTATACGAGTTGGGCTCCTGACTTCAAAACCTTAAAATGTACACCTCTGTTCTTCAAGCGGGCTCCTGACTCCACTATTTTGACCATTACACCACTGTTCTCCAGGCGGGCTCCTGATTTCACTAACTTCAAAATTACACCTCTGTTTTCCAGGCGGGCTCCTGACTTCACTACTCTACAAATTACACCTCTGTTCTCCAGGCGGGCTCCTGACTTCACTACTCTACAAATTACACCTCTGTTCTCCAGGCGGGCTCCTGACTTCACTAACTTCAAAAATTACACCTCTGTTCTCCAGGCGGGCTCCTGACTTCACTACTTCAACAATTACACCTCTGTTCTCCATGCGGGCTCCTGACTTCACTAACTTTAAAAATTACACCTCTATTCTCCAGGCGGGCTCCTGACTTCACTAACTTTAAAAATTACACCTCTGTTCTCCAGGCGGGCTCCTGACTTCACTACTTCAACAATTATTCTCCAGGCGGGCTCCTGACTTCACTACTCTACAAATTACACCTCTATTCTCCAGGCGGGCTCCATACTTCAACTTTTACAAATTACACCTCTGTTCTCCAGGCGGGCTCCTGACTTCACTACTTTAAAATTACACCTCTATTCTCCAAGCGGGATCCTAACTTAAAAAATTACACCTCTGTTCTCCAGGCGGGCTCCTGACTTGACTACTCTACAAATTACACCTCTGTTCTCCAGGCGGGCTCCTGACTTCACTAACTTCAAAAATTACATCTCTGTTCTCCAGGCAGGCTCCTGACTTCACTAACTTCAACAATTACACCTCTGTTCTCCAGGCGGGATCCTGACTTCACTACTTTAACAACTACACCTTTGTTCTCCAGGCGGGCTCCTCACTTCACTACTTTAACAATTACAACTCTGTTCTTCAGGCGGGCTCCTGACTTTACCAACTTCAAACTGTCTTCTTTTGTTACTTTACATTGTTTTCCCTCGCATTTTGAACCATATTTCCTTGATACTTGGATTGTCTTCCTTCGAAACTGCTTTCCCTCAAAACTTAAGTTAACTTGCTCCCCCTTGAAACTTCAGTTGTCTCCCTTCGAAAACTGCTATTTCCTTAAAACTTTAGTTGTCTTCCCTGTTTTGTTTGGTGCTTGCCTTTCCTTAACGGTGGATTTTTCCGAAACAACCGAGATTTTCTGCCCCTGTTTCAATCACAGAAAATCTCGTCAGTTTAAAATGTATTGGTTGGTTGTGATACTTTTGCTGGGGATGGTTTTTTCTTTGATCCTTTCCATGCTATGCTTCGTCCGACTGCCTTGAGCTTGGTTGAAAACTTCCGACCTTCTGACTACTCCTTATTTACAAACATCCCAACTATTATTCCTAGTCTGCTTATCTGACCCCATATATTTCCCATGATCGTTGATTTCTACTCGAAGATCTTGCCTGTTTATTGACTAACCACTTTCTCTGTCATTCGTATACCTAAAACGTTGTTTATTCGTTTGGAACCAATACCCTCTGTTTGTTGCATTGCTCATGAACCAGCATCTTCCCGACCTCTGTGTCTCACATGAATCCCGAATCACGTCCATTTTCCCCACTCTGTGTGTATGTTGCTCTTTTTACGCGAAGAATTTTCTCCGCTATCAACAATATTTCCTGTCCCTATTTCAAACACAAAGAAAAGGTCGGTCAGTTTAAAGTGTGGTGATTGGATGTGATATTCCTGCTGGGGATGGTTTTTCCCTTCTCTCCTTTCCATACTTGGTTTTGTCCGCCTGCCTTGACCTCGGTCGAGAATTTCGACCCTCTGACTAACCCTTATCCACAAACTTCCAAATTGTTGCTTTTCGCTTCTAGCCTTTCTTATCTGATCCCATTCCCTTCACGGAATCTTAGACCATTTCATCCTTTGGATTTCCAATGACGCCTTTCACATCTCCTCATATCATCGTCGGCCTGTCCTAGCCACACTTCACTTCGCACCATATTGGAAACTGGTAGTAAGCTTTGAAATTCCTTCTTATTTGTTAGAATCAATTTATTATTGTAAAAGCCTTAACCAAAAGAAAAGAAATGCACTGATTTCAAAGGATAAAAATAAGAGAGAATCTTCCTTTTGAAGACCGTTTGAGAAAAGAAGAAGGACTTATCTGAATGGGATAACCGATAACAATGATCATGTTGTGCATTTCGGATTAATCAACCCAGTCTATTCATTTCAATCAATTTCCAATTATCTCGCTCCGGGATCAAAATTCTCACGATTCAATTCTATCTTTGTTCTGCTTGATGCCTCGACGGATTTTTGCCGTCAACCTTAACTTGTTCGCTCCTTTCTCAGTTCTTTGTCGCCTTATGGTGCCTGTGAAGTTTTTTACCAATAAGACTCTCTCATTTTTTGGACTTACATCGCCTTACAGTGCCCTTGCGGGTTTTCACTAACAAGACTCTTTTTTTTTCTCAACTTACATCACCTTTCAGTGCCCTTGCGGGTTTTCACTAAATAAGACTCTCTCATTTTTCATTATTCTTGCTTAAAACCGGAATATTGCCCCTGATATGAACTATCTATACTTGCTTGACTTGGCACCCCTCGAAGACTGATCGGGAGGTCTTTCTTTGGATGTTAAAATGGTTTTTTGGATAGGTTTGGAAAGAAAAGGGTATCGAAAAGTTCAAACCAAATCCAACGGTTATAGAATTACAACTTTTGGAATCAACTTTTTCATTTCAAACATAACTTCTGCCCCAGTTTCTTGCTTGGGGGCCCTTTTGAGTTTTACTTTCCTATGACCGAGCCGTGAAGCTGCCTACGTATCCTTAAGAGGAATCAGGTCAACCGTAGTTCACCTGAATTCCTTGTTGTTACAATTTTTCTTTTCATTTATTTTTTCTTTTCTATTTTCCTTTTCTTTATCTTTTTTTTTTCTTTTCTTTCTTCTCTTTTCCTTTCTTCTTGGTTATTGATTCCAAAAGAGGGTACGAAATAAAATAAATAAGGCTTAAAAGGGTGAACAAAGGGTAAAGTGTTTAGATAGCAGAAAAAATTGCCTTCGTCATTTCAACCTTCGAGATAATGCCAAGTACAAACAATCAATGATTATACTAAAGAAATCATACATAATATCTCTTGGCCGTATTAGAATTGATAGCCACATATATGCATTTTCCTTCAATATTTGTTAAACATAAAGCGCCATTGGACAATACTCTGGTTACAATGAACGGTCCTTGCCAGTTCGGGGCGAACTTGCCCTTTGCTTCAACCTGATGTGGAAAGATCTGTTTCAACACTTGATGCCCCACTTTAAACCTCCCGGGACGCACCTTCTTGTTATACGCTCTTGCCATCCTCTTTTGATACAATTGGCCTTGACATACTGCTGCAATTCTTTTTTCATCAATTAAACTCAACTGCTCCAAACGGGTTTTGACCCACTCATCATCATCGATCTCAGCCTCGGCGACAATCCGAAGAGACGGGATTTCGACTTCTGTAGGATCACTGCTTTAATGCCATATACCAACAGATAAGGAGTTGCACCTACTGAAGTATGAACAGTAGTGCGATAACCCAACAACGCAAATGGTATCTTCTCATGCCATTGCCTGGAACTATCTACCATTTTCCTCAGCATTTTCTTTATGTTTTTATTGGCTGCCTCAACTGCTCCATTCGTCTTAGGACGATATGGGGTAGAATCGCGATGTGTAATCTTAAACTGCTGACATACCTCTTTCATCAAATTGCTGTTAAGATTAGCACCATTATCTGTGATGATTACCTTTGGGATCGACAGATGAATTTGATACTTCAATGGATCCAACCGTAGTATATGACGGCAGATAATGCTTCAACTTTTGCATTACCCAAGTTGTGGCGCAATACGTCCTCTCGGTGAGCGTACTTAACCCCATAAATGGTGAATTTCTTGTACTTATTGTTTTGGAGTTAGATTGATTTTTTAGACTGGGCTGAGGGTTCCTCATGCATGCCATGTCATTAGAATCAGCGTAAGAAGAACTGGAACAAAAGAAAAGAAGAAAACAAAAGTAAAATTTTATCAGGAATGAATAAAAGGAAGAAGCTGCATTTCATTAAAAATGAAAGATAACAAGGTTTGCACACTTAAAAACAAACTAAAAATAAAATTTGGATTACAACCCTGGAATAATCCACACAAACTTTGAGGAAAATCAAAGCAAACTACCAAGACTCCTTCCTGGTTAGACAAAAAGGAATATCTTTCCTATTACCACGCTTGGCATCTTAACCACTCAACTCCGCATCAATATTTCCAAGACCATTACCAACTTTAATGTCATCAGTTTTAATCAGCACGTTCTTAAGAGGATTCGAATGCTCCCTCTCACTGTCATTGATCACGATTACCCCTTCGTGAATTATTCTTTCTATTTCCTTTTTCAAAGAACGACAATTCTCAATGCCTCTTGCGTATGGGTCTGGAGTATAACTGAGTAGCGGCTCAATCAGGTCGGAATGCTTTAGCTTTTCAAACAAACTTGCATACGATTCTCCGAAAGCATTCACTTTTTCCAGTAGTCTTTTTATTTTGTACTCTGGCCTTGGATGGAATCTTCTGCGGACAAGTGGTTGATACGCCTGATGAGACATTTATGGCAGCAATGTAGACCATCGCGGGCCTCGGGGGTATGGGGCGTATGGTGGTGCAACATGGACAGGATAATTGGGAAGTGATGTACGATTTAGGGGGTTTTGTGGAGAGAAGTAGTGGTCGGGAGAATTAAGAGGATATCCACAAGGTCGATATGGAGGCTGAGGGTGTTTAGCAAGGACGACCACTAGACTTTGTCGTTTGTGGGGTTCTACAACATCCTTTCTTTCTATGGGAAGATTATCCCGAGCGACTTGTTCAATCCATCTGAGCCAGAACTTCCTAAAACTTCCTTTAGGTTTCTTTTCTATCTGAGATGTGGAGGAGTGATCCGGGACGATGCTTGTACTGTTCTGAAAATGTCGCACAAAATCCTGAGCCATGTCATCCCATGTATGTCACTTGCTGACATTCTGACGATTATACCACTCCAAGGCTGTCCCAGTCAAGCTTTTACTGAAGTACGCCATTAGCAAATTGTCTTTCGCACCTACATTCCTCATTTCATTGAAATATTCTCTTAGATGGACTACTGGATCTTCACCTTCTTCATTCAAGTTGAACTTTGGTACTTTAAACCCTATGAGCAGGCGGACATCGGGGAGTGTACATAACTCTTGGTGAGACATGCTACCTTGGTCTCCCGTCTCTTGTCTGTTTTTAAGGACTGTTCCATGTTCTCAGCCTCTCAGAACTTGAAGGAAGAGTGATGGGGACACCGGGGTGATTGGGAGATGCCAACGTTTGGGTAAAGACAACATCTGAGAAACTGGGTGGTGGCGTGAATCGTGTCTTCCCGACCATCCAATCCTGATACGTGTCTGTTATGTGCTGTCTTAACATCCCCACCTCATCAGCCAAACCTGTGTCCCCGTTCAATCGACCATTTTGGGGTACTGATATCAACCACCCCCATTTTGTTGCTATCCGCCATTGACCTTTTGGGTTTTTATGTTGTAGAGAGGATTTACTATTTCCGAAACCACAACAACCACCTTTCTGATTGATGTGACAAAATGAAACCATCACGTTAGCGTTAGGGCATTTAACAGATAGGCAAACATACATTAAAGATGCAATGCACCTAAGCAGTTAACCGTTTCTATTATGCATTTCCTTGGTTGCTTGCATCATTCCGGCTTCTCATGATTGTGCCCTTTCTTTTAACGTCTCTCCAACTTTCCTTTATTTTACTTATTTTCTCATTTTTCCTTTTTTCTTTTTCTTCTTTTTGTGGTGGTCTAATATTATGTGGATTGCCTACGTATCATGTCCCCGCATGAATCAGACCGTGCGTAGTTCTGGCTGATGTAAAAATACGTAACAAAATATTTTTTGCACAAACAATTGCTTTTATTATAACATTTGAGAAAGGTTTACAAAACAGATGATCAAAGCAAAACAAACTTAAAGGACTGACTGACAAAAAAGTACAGACCCAAGACAAAGATTAAGAATACATTAATGCTTTAAAATTTCCTGGAGCCCGCGAGGCATCATTCGGCCTCGCCGCGGGCCTTTGTGCGAGATCCCTTTGGAGCCTATCCAGATCGCTCATTATTTGCCGGACAAATGTCATCACTGCCGCAAAAAAGGTGGTACGGGTCATGTTCTCGCACGCTCGACATTTTGCAATAATGTAATGTGTGATGTTTGCGTCCTCTTCTCTAATCATGTTCTTTTCCCGTAGCAGCCGCCCTATATGTTGATCCCGGGTTTCCAGCACTCGGGAATTATGAAGGAGTTGGTCTTGAAACTTATACATTTGTTCCTCCATCCGTGCCATCAGGCCGTAACAGTGTTTCATATATGCTCTGTAATCTCTAGCTTGCCTGAATACCCTATCTTCGAGAGTGGCTATTGTTCCTCTCAGGATAGTGACATTTCCCTCATAATCATTCTTCATCTACTGCATATAAAGTGCTCGCTCTTTTGCGCCCTTTACCCATCTGGCCCGAATCCTTGCCAAGCTAGCTTCAGATCTCTCCAAGTCCTCCTGGCATTCACGGGCTTTCCCTTTCAACGCATTTATGAGTTTTTGGTCAGCCCGACTTCTTTCTGGTTTTCTGACAGCTATTCTCATTTTTCGGATAAGAGCTTTAAGGACCTCATTTTCTTGGATAAGCTTCTTCTTTTCCCCCCTCATACGCAGCGGCTTGAACATCCCTTTCAAACTGCATATCCTTGGCTTGCTTCTCCAGTTTGCCTATTGTAGCCCTGTATTTGCGTTCTTTGGCCAGCCAGTCCCATTGTTCCTGTGATGATTTGACAAAATCTTGAAGGTGAAGTCTTTTTGCTGGCCTCCCGAACTTAATTTCCCTTCGGAACCAAGCATAGTACCCTGGTGAAACTTCTCCATTGGATCGATCCCGTACCATGGTGTTTGCCGCTAAGTATTGACACTCGCTCCAAATCTGGCGGACTGATGTTCAAGGAAACTGGCCATCAGGACCAATCTCGACTACTTGGGTACTGAGATCTTCATCTTTTGGCACTATTTGCCATCTCCCAAGTTGTCTCAAAACCCGATACGGTGCATATGGTTGGATGCTTCTGAGTCCCATCAAGAGGAAGTGAGGCCCGGTAGCTGGCATATTACAATCTCATCTACAGGCAACCATCCAAATGTCCATTCTATTTGGCTAGCGGTGATGGAACGGAGGTGTGATATCCATCCGGTAACTCCTTTCGGTAAACTGATCCCCTCAATCATTGTATAGAATTCCTCTATGCAGGTTTTCTTTATTGACCCATAAATCATGAATTGCGGGCGATGGCACAGGTGTTCAATCATCCACATTTGCAACAATAAGTTACACCCCTCAAAGAAGTCTTTTTCGGCTTTGCAGGCCGTGAGAGCACGGAATATTTAAGCTACTATCATGGGTGCAAGGGTGCTTTTGGACTGGGTAAGTAAGGTGCTGATAACCCCATCTATTTTTATGTCAATATTTCCGTCTTTCCTAGGGAATACCAGAAGCCCCAAGAAAACCACCATGAAAGCAAAACATCTATGTTCCTCCCATTTGTGGAGGTTTCTTTTGCTACAGATTTTGTTTGTTGGGTTGTTAAACCCCCCGATGTGGCCATATCTCTGGTATATAAATTGTGGATTGAAGAAACCAGCTGCCAAGTCTGTGTTATGGACCTTCCTGCTTATCTTCAGTGAGTCCAAGAAACTGTGCACGGCGACCGCTCTCGGAGCAACTATGTACTGGTGCCTCAGAGGAAATTTAGGCCCCCCAATATATCCAGTTATTTCTTCCAAGGTTGGGGTGAGCTCAAAATCTGAGAAACGAAATACGTTGTGGGCCGGGTCCCAGAATGTCACCAACGCCTTTATTATATCTCCCTAGAATTAATTTTTAATAAACCAGTGAGACCTCCCAAGTGTAGATTAACCTTATTTTGCCCTGATTCGCCCAGATCATTCCACCACATATGCAACTCCAGAGGGATCCGGTTCATGACTGTTATTGGCAATTCTCGGTTCGTGTTCATTCTGCACATTTATTAGGGTGACTTCAGTTAAAAGACAATCAAGACTTCTTTTGACTCAAAAAAATTTAGCACTATTTCAAAAAAAAAATTATAAGAACGTCCGGCTTTGCCAATACGGCCTTTTAGCACTTCAATGAGGTAGATTTAAAGGCTGTATTTGCTGATCGGCCAAAAATTTTGAAAAATGACCATAGGAGCCGTTCTTGACAAAAACGGCCTTCCGGGGCCCATTCGGGGATGTTTGGCTATTTTAGACAAGAATGATGTCACCTTTACTTGCGGCAAAACTAATGACTTTTATGTACCCCTAATCATATTCTCCAATTTTCAAAGAAAATAGTTGAGCCCGATGGGGGTTGCTTACGTATCCCACATCCGGTGAGAATCAAACTTACGTAATTCTGCCTATAAAACGGACTCTTCTTGAAAAAAATACAAACCCTTTTTTATTTTAAAATAGAACAACTATGATTTTTGAGCACAACTCTATTTTTTGAAAACAAGATTTTCTTCTTCTCATTTTATTGACAAATAAACTATTTTTGAAAACCAAAAGGTTTTTTTTTCTTCCTCGTTTTTTTCTTTTTCTCAAAAATTGGGCAGAGTCTCGATACTATTTGGACATTGTATTTTCCAAAACAGGCGATTAACTCTCTTTACCCTCATACTACTATATATATATATATATATATATATATATATATATATATATATAT
>MU743002.1:25419-46738 GCA_026770625.1 Nicotiana glauca
CTTCACTTATATAAAACGAGGTCGTTTGGTCTGAGTGGGGGACTGGGTCGGTCCGGGAAAATGGGTCAGGGTCGGGTCTGGGTTATGAGGGTGTCTTTGGACCGTTGGATGGGAGCTAAATGGAGGGCTGAGATCGATTGACATTGAAACGACGTAGTTCCATCACCATACTACGTCGTTTCGTATGTCTGTGAGACTTGAGGACTTGGACTGGGTAAGGGATTGTTTTGGGCCTGGACTGGGGTGGGTTTCGTTTAGTCTTGGGATTAATTTGGCCCAAATCCGTTTTTCACCCAATTCTTTTCCTTTTCTTTTATTTTCCTAAAATTCTAAAAAAATAAACCTAGATTAATTCTTGATCAAATTATCCTGAAATACTAATTGATTCTAAATAGCAATTATCACACATAATCAAATACCAAATTAAAGAAAAAAATCACAGAGTTTAACACTAAACACTAAAAATGCAAGATACATCATTTTTTGTGATTTTCTTCTTTGTAAACCAAAAACGTGCTTAATTAATCTCAATTGCAAAAATTATATCTCAAAGGCAAATGCAACTTCTTTTTTGTATTTTTTTCGTTAATTTAAACAAAATAAACACGCACCTGCAATTGCAAACAATGACGGAAAATACCACAAAATTCCATAAAATTGCAAACGAAGAAAAATTATTTTATTTTGAATTTTTTGGGAGTAATTCACGTAGGGAAAAAATCACGTGCTCACGAAGACTATCACGAACAAGTCCAAATAAGGCCTGAACACTCGGTTCATCAACTCCATAAATGCTGTCGTGGCATTGATCAACCCAAATAACATGACCAAAAACTCATAATGCCCATACCGAGTGCGGAATACTGTCTTAGTGACATCAGATGCCCTAATCCTCAGCTGATGGTAGCCAGATCTCAAATATATCTTTGAAAACACCTTTGCACCCTGAAGCTGGTCAAACAAATCGTCAATCCACGGAAGTGGATACTTGTTCTTAATCGTCACTTTGTTCAATTGCCGGTAATCAATGCACATCATCATCGAACCATCCTTTTTCTTTACAAATAACACCGGCGCACCCCAAGGAGAAACACTGGGTCTAATGAAACCCTTCTCTAGCAAATCTTGCAATTGATCCTTTAACTCTTTCAACTTTGGTGGGGCCATGCGATACAGCGGGATAGAAATGGGTTGAGTGCCCGAAGCAGAATCAATACAAAAATCAATATCCCTGTCGGGCGGCATACCCGGCAGGTCTGAAGGGAAAACCTCGGGGAACTCCCGAAAAATAGAAACAGAATCAATAAAAGGGACCTCTGCGCTGGAATCGCGAACATACGCTAGATAAGCTAAACACCCCTTTTGACCATGAGTCGAGCCTTCACATATGAAATAACACTGTGGGTGGTATGTCCTGGGGTCCCTCTCTACTCCAAACGGGGCAAATCTGGTGAAGCCAAGGTCACTGTCTTGGCGTGACAATCCAAGATAGCGTGATACGGGGACAACCAATCCATCCCTAATATAACGTCAAAATCTACCATGTCTAAGAGCAATAAATCAACATGGGTCTCAAGACCCTCAAACACTACTACACGAGAACGATAAACTCGGTCGACCACTATAGAATCACCCACCGGTGTAGATACATAAACAGGAATACCCAAAGCATCACTAGGCATAACCAGGTAGTGTACAAAATAGGACGACACATACGAATACATAGACCCAGGGTCAAATAGCACTGAAGCATCCCTATCACAGACCAGAATAGTACCTGTAATTACTGCATCTGAAGACTCATCCTCTGGCCTGGCTGGAAGAGCATAACACCGGGGTTGGGCCCCACCTCCCTGAACCATATCTCTGGGACGATCGGCTGTTGGCTAGCCTCTACCTCTGGCGGTCCGAGCTCTACCTCTATGATCTCTAACTCCACCTCTATGGCCTCTACCCCTGCCTCTAGCTGGCTGGGCAGCCTGTGGATCACATGATTCCTGTATCATAAGACGAGGACCCTACTGCTGTGACTGAGCACCCCTCAACCTCGGGCAAGCCCTCCTGATGTGACCATACTCATCACACTCATAGCACCCGCCTGAATGCTACAGCTGAGAAGACTGTGACTGAACCTGTCGACTTGAATGTCCACCCCGTAAACTCTGAAGTGGTGGGGTAGTGATGGGTGCTGATGGGGAACTGTGAAGCTGCTGGTCAGAATAATGCGGTTGAGAACCACGACCCTTTGAAGTACCATGAGAGACCTAGAGAGTTGACTGAAAGGGCCTCGAAGGATATCCTCTATCATAAGAATCTCTACCTCCAGACGAGGTACCACTGAACCTACCTGCATGACGGGGCCTCTTATCTAACCCATGGCCACCTTCCCGTGCAAGAGCCATCATATAAAAATACTGTTGCGGCGTGCAACCCGATCCACGATTATCATTGTTGCGGCGTGCAACCCGATCCATATATAAATAACAAAACCTCACCCAATCAACAATCGCAAGTAAGGGGTAGAGGGTAACAACTAATGACAACAATCCGGCAAAGGAATATAACAACAGAACTAAATCCCGGAAAGGGAGAAAAATCAACAAAACCAATAACACGTCCCGGCAAGGGAGTAACTATCAACTCTATCTCTTTCTTAAACTTCTCACTTATAATTCACTTTAACATTCGAGCCATCGCTCCAAAGAGTCATTTCATATCATATACCTTCTCAATCCGTAACACAACTTGTGCCATTGCTCCACGGAGTTTAGTAATCATAATCTCTGTCTCATGCTCTTTACAGTATATAGAAATCATCAAATAAGCATGGAAGAATCACAACAATTCAGGATAACCTCAATATAAGGACACACGGTCATGCTAGACACCAGTGTATAGATACTCGTCACCATGCCTATACACCGTACTCGACAAATAGCAATTAGCAAATAAGACTCTACTCCTATTCCCTCAAGCCAAAGTTAGACCATACACTTACCTCGAATGCTCCAAACTCAACTCAAGCCTCTAGTATAGCTTTACCCCTCAAATTCACCACCAAACCACTCGAATCTAGTCACAAATTACTCGAATGTATCAACAAATGCTAATTGAATCAATTTGAATGCTTGAAAATGAATTTCCTAAAGTTTTACTCAAAAATTCCCAAAATGCCCCCGGGCCCACGTGGTCAAAACCCGAGGTTCGAACCAAAACCCGATCACCCATTCCCCCACGAGTTCATATTTTTATGATTTGTTTTGAAATCGGAACTCAAATTGAGGTCCAACTCCCCAATTTGAAGAAAACCTAGGTTCTACCCAGAATCCCCATTTTTACCCATAAAAATCCTTGATTTTAAGATGAAAACATGATAAATGATGTGAATGATTGAAGAGATTAAGTAAAAATTGACTTACAAATGATTTGGGGAAGAAAGTTTTTTTGGAAAATCGCCTATGGAGTGTTTGAGTTGAAAAAAATGAAGAAATGAGGGTCAAAATTCGTCTAAGTATGAAAAATTGCACGCCTCAGATATGGGAAATGCGAAGTCGGGTTCGCAATTGCGAACCCTGCAGGCTTGGGAAATGCCACACTTAAGTTCGCATTTGCGAACCCCGATCTAGTTGATAGGTTTCGGAACTAAAATACGAGCCCGATACCATAGTCTTCTGATCAAATTTCCTTTCCATTTTCCTTAATTAATTTCAGAAAACAATTTCACACAAAAATTCATTTCTCGGGCTTGGGACCTCGAAATTCGATTCCGGGTATACGCCCAAGTCCCATATTTTCCTACGGATCCTCTGGGACCGTCAAACCACGGGTCCGGGTCCGTTTACCCAAAATGTTGACCAAAGTCAACTTTAATCATATTAATATCAAAATTCATCAATTTTTACATAGAATTCATATTTAAGCTTTTCGGCTACGTGCCTGGACTGCGCACACAAATTGAGGCGACTAAAAGTGAGGTTTTCAAGGCCTCGGAAGCGCGGAAAGGAGAGAAAACAGGTGATGACCCTTTTGGGTCGTCACAGTAGCACTCCGGTCAAATTTCTCAGACAAAAATTACGATTATCGTCAAATATGTTGCGACTAGAACTAGACCCGCCAATATTAACCTGCCTTGAACCTCGCTCTGATACCACTGTTATGTCGAGGAAGAGGCAACCCGAAAATATAGAAGATAAAGAACACCAAATTTAACATGGAAACCCCTTCAAATCGAAGGTAAAAACCACGGGATCACAAAGATCCAAAAAACTCCACTATAACAATTAGAGGGTTACAAAAATTCTCCAAATTGGCTAAACAACAAGTGTCAACACGGGGTAACAATAACAACAGGAGCAACAACAAATCAATTTAACAAATAGGAAAATCCACAGAATGTAGACTTGCGTCTAAGCCTAGAACCACATGAATAGAAGACATATTAACAACAGGGGAGATAATTTCATCAAAGTCAACTCTCTTCTTCTGGCTAAAACCTTTAACAGCTAACCTCGCCTTGTTTCTAGCCGCAGAGGTATGACTATCTTGCTTTATTCTGAATATTCATTTATTAGATAAAGCTCTCTTACCTTTCAGTAATTTCACTAACTCATATGTGTCATTCTCATGGAATGACTTCATCTCATCCTCCATGGCTTTAATCCATTGATCTTTGTAAGTATATTACATGGCCTCATCATAGTTCTCATGATCTCCCATATCAGTCAAAAGTACATACTCATTAGGTGGATAGCACATAGATTTTTGCTTCTCCCGTGTAGATCTTCTAAGCGAGGTTTCAGGAGCATTCGAAGTAGTTACCTGAGCAGGAATTGGTTGCAGATCAACCACAACTTCACCAACTGAAGCATCCATAACATCTATACCATGATGATCATTTTGATGTTGATCACTATCTCCATCACTGTCTTGTGTTCTTTCATGCGTAATAGGTACCTTAGAAATAGAAACTGGATCACTATTAACTAAGCTCTCATTAGACTGAGAATCTATATTCTCAACTTTGTCAATATCTTTAATAGACCGATCTTCAAAGAATATTGCATCACGATTTCTAATAAGTTTATTATCAACTGGATCATAAAAAGGATACCCAAATTCATCTGACCATAATCGATAAAGATGCACTACTTAGTTTTGACATCCAGTTTCGATCTCTCATCTTAGGAACATGCACACAAGCTTTACACCCAAAAACTCTTAGGTGATCATAAGAAACATCTTTGGTAAACCAAACTCTGTCTGGGACATCACCATCCAAAGAAACAACAGGAGACAAATTAATAGCATAGGCATCAATGTTAGGTGCTTCCGCCCAAAACGTATTTGGAAGTTTAGCTTCTTAAAGAAAGCATCTAACTCTCTCAACTAGAGTTCTATTCATCCCCTGTGCCAAACCATTCAATTGAGGCGTCTTGGGCGGAGTTTTCAGATTATGAATTCCTTGTTCCTTGAAATAGTTATCAAAGGGACTACAATATTCACCACCGTTGTCAGTGCAAATACATTTTAATTTCTTCCCCGTCTGTCTCTCAGCTAAGACCTGAAATTCCTTAAATATTTCAAGTTCTTGATCTTTAGATTTCAAAGGATACACCTAGAGCTTACAAGAATGATCATCAATAAAGGTCACAAAGTAAAGTGCACCACCTTTTGACTTTACTTTAAAATGACCACACAAATCGGAGTGTACTGGCTCTAATAAATCGGACTTTCTTGAGGGAGGATGACAATGAAAGGAAATCCTTTTCTGTTTGCCATCTAAACAATGGATACACCTTTTAAGCTTTGCTTGTTTCACTCCAGAAAGCAAACTTTTCTTAGCCAAACACATAATTCCCCTCTCGCTCATATGACTCGATCTTCTATGCCACAATTCTGATAAAGTTTCATTTTCCACCAGATTTATGGAGATATTAAGAATAGAGCCCCGTGTCACATATATATGACCAATCTTGACTCCCTGAGCCACTACTAACGATCCCTTGGTGAGCTTCCATTGGCCATTAAAGAGGGAATTATGGTAACCTTCATCGTCTAATCTTCTGCGGATATCAAATTAAAAGGAAAGTCTGGAGCAGGCTTGACATCTTGAAGAACTAACGTTGAACCATTATTAATTTTCAAACAAATTGTGCCAACACCAAATACCTTAACTTCACTGGCATTGCCAATCTTAAACACTCCAGAATTAACAGGAGTATAAGATGAGTAGAAGTCTTTGCTTGGTCCGACATGTGAGGTAGCTCTAGAATCTACTATCCAGCCCGTCTCATAGGATACCAAATAGATGATTGTTTCATCATAAGCAAAAAGAAGGTCATCTCGAACAATAGCAGCAACATTATTCTCGTTATTTTCTGCTTTCTTTCCTTCTTTATGTGTTGATTCAAGTTGCGGCAAAACCTTTTGATGTATCCTTTCTTGCCACAGTGGTTATGTGTAATATTATAGTATTTGGACCTTGACTTACTTCTAATTTTACCTTTATTCCTTGAGCCTCTTGTTCTATCTCTCCCCCGGTATTCTGTAACCAAGATATCTGCTTGTGAGGATAAACCCTGAGATTTTCTCCTTACTTCCTCGTTCAACACGCCACTCTGGCATATTCCATGGTCACCTTACCTCCAGGAGCTGAATTTGTCAAAGAAACACGAAGAGTTTCCCAAGAGTCAGGCAGAGAATTAAGAAGCCAAAGTCCTTGTATCTCATCATCAAAATTAACTCCCTCCAGACAGCTGATCAAGTACGCCTTGAAAATCATTTATGTGATCAAGGATATAGTTGCTTTCCTTGTATTTAAAGGTTGCTTTAGCACGAACAACTTATTGTTCCCAGTTTCTGAAGCATAAAGAGTCTCTAGCTTTTTTCATAATAATCTCGCATGTGTCTCGATCACAATATGGTTGCGAACATTATTTTCAACCCATTGTCGTATATATCCACATACTTGTTAGTGCTCGAAATCTCAATCTTCATCAGATATACTCTCGGGTTTATGAGCTAAAAAAATGGGTAAATGCATCTTCTTTACGAACAACAAATCTTTCATCTTGCTTCTCCAAACATTATAATTTTTCCCATTTAAACATACCATCTTGCTCATATTCGCCTCTATTCCGTAACAACCCGGATAAATAACCAAGGTTCTGATACCACTTGTTAGGTCGAAATAATAAGTTTTCATGCGAATGCTAGCAAAGCAAACCTTGAACGACGATAAGTCCGACAACAAAAGAGAAATATACCAAAAGAGACACAAATTCAACGTGGTTCGGTCAATTGACCTACATCTACGAATGGAGATGAACAATCCACTATATGAAAAGAGAGTACAAAATATCGAGAGAACAACCTCACGAAGAGGCAAACACAAGTGACATACTAACACTTGTCCCATAAAGTTCTCCTCCTAAACAAGACTCTCAAGCCCCCTATGACTACATTGTGGCTCCTACTAAATGAGAAGGAAGGACCCTCAATTTATAGAAGTCCAAACCTTTTCTCCCAAGAAAAGGGACTAGCCAAATATGGAAGAATTATATTTTCCCTCTAGAAAAAGAAAAACTCAGTTATGGTAAATATATTGTTCTTTCCTTCATGAGATAGGAAAACCAAATATGGTGAGAAAATCAGGACAACACCTAATAAAAACCTGTAACCCTCTCCGCCCCGCACTAGTTTTTTTAAGAAACTGTTCAACCTGCCTCGCCCCAAACCTGTGTAAGGTCAGACCCATCTCGCCCCCACAAATAGGGGTGTGCATTCGAATCAGTTTATCAATAAATCGAATCGATTATTTGTTATCGTTTTATCGATATCGGTTTATTGATTTATAGATTTCGATTTCGAAATTTTCTTAATCGAGTTATCGATTTCGATTTCGATTTTGTCTTCTCAGTTATTGGTTTATCGATAAACCGATAAGATATACTAAAAAGATAACATACCCTTATTCTATAATATCCTTTCCTTTACCCTAAGTCCCTAACCCTATTATTTTCTCTACCCATCAGTTTAGTTACCCTAGTGTCTCTCTAACCCTATCAGTTTCTTCTTTCATTTTCAGCGGGTACGTAGCCGATCTGAGACGATGCCATCGACCGGTAAACATGGTACACGTCGCCTTTTACCGCAACTGTAAGTTTTCTTAATCTCATTGGTTCATTTCCTATTATTAAGTTCTGTATTTGTCAAAAGCTCTTTTCGTTTTCTAGAAATTTGTATATAAATGATAAATGTAGAGAAGATTTAGTGTTAGAAACCCCTAGTCTGAGTTAAAATGTCAATTAATGAGTATTGGAACAAATCAACTCCAAATGGAGCTAAGTGGATCAAACTTATGTCAGGGCTTGAGTAGTCATTACTGTAACTTTGTGGTAATGCTGAGATTAGTTTGAATATAAGCAAAGCTAAAGTCTGTTCTGATAGTATTATGGCCTGAGGATAAAGTGGTACAGCCAATCAAGAAAATGTAAAAATAACGTCAGTGAAATGGGGGAGGACCAAGAGATTTTAGGTTCATATCCCAGTGGAGCAAAAAATACTAAGTAATTTCTTCTTATTTCCTAATGAATATAGATTTATCAAAAACAGAAAAGTTGAAGGCTTGCCAATCATTCCGTTTCATTTTTAACATTTAGTGAGGCGTGTTTATAGCGATATACTTTCCGTGGAATCCCGCAAATTTTCTTATTGGTATAATCGATAACCGAATCGATAAGCCCAAAAAATCGATAAACTGAAATCGAAAAAATCGAAACCTTATTGAAACGATAACGATAAGCATATGTACAAATCGATAATCGATAAGGATCAAAATCGAATCGATAAATCGAATGCACATCCCTACCCACAAAAGGTCAAACCCGCGCCGCTCCGCATTGCCTTGTTGCTATCCCTACATATTACATCTTCTCTTTTCATTTTGAAGATGATCAAGGATTTTTAGATAAAATTCTAGAGCATAACTATGGCCAATACTCTTTGCAAAATGGGTTCAGATTCAGACTAATATATATGTTGACTTTTGGTTTTAATGATTAATAAATAATAGAACTATATTAGATTGATTGCATTACGTTGAAGGACTAGTTCTGCTTGTATAGGTTCTTTCAACATGTCTAGCGGCCATCCAAATAATACTGTATTAGTTTCTTAGGTTATAAAGTTTGTAATCCGAAGCTGCTCATTTGTTTTAGTGAAGTTTTTTTGGTAAAAATCCTACAGAAGTAGCTCGGATTTTTACTCCCTTAAATAGGAAGATTTTTCACGTAAAATTATCATGTCTATTATTTTTACACTTTATTTACCTAAGGATATGTTCGAACCATAACAAAGAACCTGTTTTTATACTCAGGGGCGTATCTAACCTTATGGTATTGGGTTCATCGGAACCCAGTATTTTTTATGCCAAGCATAATTTATGTGTAAAATTCATTAATATGGAACAAATAGTAACTATGAACCCATAACTTTAAAAATATAATGGGTTCAATCCTAAAAAACTCGACCATTGAACCCATAGAATTTAAATCCTGAGTCCGCCTCTGTTTATACTTAAGTTCACTGAGTGTTACTTAAGTGGTCAAAATTTTAAGAAATAGAAAATTTATCAAGATATTTTTCACCCCCTTCAGTGTCTAAAATAACCTATATTTATATTTATGTCATATATGTATATCAATATTATTATAAAAGCATGAATACGATGTTGGTTGACAAAAACAACCCTAAAATACATAAAAATTATAGGTTATTTTGGTAAAACATAATAGACACAGAATTCTAATTAAGTACTACCTTAGAATTTTGGTACCTAAAGATCCGCTACCAACTACCATCTACTTTGATTAGAAAAGTACATTAAGAAAACTCATTCCTAATTGTACGAAATTATGTAATCTCAAATAGTCATTACATATTTCAGCCAATGGATTGTACTTTCGTCAAAATTTAAAATTCAAGGTCGGTGCAAATTTTATCATGTTGTCCAGCGTTATTGTTAGCTTCCAATTTATCATGTGTTTTCATTGCTTATTTTTTTTGGGTCGATCATATTTAGGATTTTAAGGAGAAAATCTAGATATATGTCAATCATATATATTTTCTTCCACAAAATCACCACTGCCCAATTCAAAATCGCTCGAGCTTTAGACGAATGAAGATATATAATATCATCACTGGCATCGGTCCTCTTTTTCTTGTTTGTTTGTGATGCCAGTTGTGATTATTATGGTCTAGCTAATATTATTTTTTTACATTATGGAGTTAGGCTTTAACCGGCGAAAATTTTAACCTGCCATTTTCCTCTTAAGTTTATTTTTATCCTATATCTTATTTCTTTTTATTTCGTTATTTAGCATAGATTAATATCTAATAAATTTAGATTGGTTAAATTGTAAAAACGATGGATTTGAATCAAATTTCGATACGAATACTATTTCTTTTCACGTATATTTTTACCAAGTTTATTCTTGCAAATCCTTCGTAGGAAATTAAAATACAATAGGAAGAAATAAAAAAAAAATTAGCCCAACGATAGATTTGTTAATTATACAATATAAATTTCTCTACTTTTCAAGTATAACAACTTTTTTAGGATTTGTTTGAATCTTTAACAAAATTCAAACCAAATGAAATAACGGTGGTGTTCTAAACTAGAAATGAAAATATTGTAAGCGTATGATATCTGGATCTATGCTTAATTTGTAACTATATACTAATTAAAAATTGCGAACAACATCTGTTGCTGCATATGATGCTCGATACGAAAATGTTTTGAATTTTAGAAAATCTAATTAATATGACCTGATTACACTAACTATTTATAATGTACGAGGAGTATTAACTTAAGGAAAAAACAATCACCAAATAGCTCGGGGCACACTAAACTTATTAACTATAGGAAGCATAATAAATTTTTGGAGTGGAGTTCATGTAATTGAAAATTTTGAGTATTCCATGATAAGATAATTATTTTTACACACTCTTAAAAGAGTTTATAAGAGCACCAAACCTTGCTATGATGAATAAATTAATGTGATGAAGGTCCATCATATCAAGTGACTCCACTTATTGAAGTACAACGAATATTGCTATTATTGTTTGTCCAACATATCAAATGAGCTGCTGAGTCCCTGAGACAAATATTTAAAAATTAAAATTCGCTTCTAATAAAGAAAAGTGAAAATTGTAGTGCAAAATTGTTCATTCTAGGAATCAAATACAACCTTATAGTTTTGACTTTCATGTATCATAATGTCGCTTCAATTGAATTGAAAAAAAAAATATATGTCATTACATCTATGCATGTACAAGAATAATTAGAGTTTGGTTTTCAAATTAAAGGAGAATAAGTGTAGAGAAAAATAAGTTTAAATTAGACATGTTTTAACTACCATAAAGAATCATAAATACGAGACAAATTACTTATATCAATTTGATTAAATATACTGAATCACTGAAAAATATTAAGTTTCAATAATAAAATAATATATTATTGTGACCAGCCTACTAAAACTTAAATCTTAATATTATAAGCTATAGAGAAAAGAAAATTAGCAAAAAGAGGAGGAGAAAAAAGAGCTGATGATCAAATATTTGTATGTGTGGATAGACTGCAAGTGTAACATACATTGTTGATATATTCTTTATATATTTGTCGATATTTTCAAAGATTAAAAACTTCTTCTCATTCCTATAGTAAAAATTCACAAAAAGAAGTAAGTTCTTATAGTTCAATCGTTAAAGTCTTCTCGTATGTCCACAAAAGTCTTTAATATCCGCATTGTTCATATACAATGAATCAGAGATCGAGTAAATTCAATAATAAATGTTTGTTGGTATTCCAATCTTTTTTCTCTTTTTAGGGAGAGCTAATACGAAAATTTTAGTTTATCGGATATAGTAGTTATGAGGGAAATGAGTGAAAACAGCTATATGCAATAAAAGAGAAAATGATCGTTGAATCAACTTAGAACCTAACAGTTAAAACTTTAATAGTAATAATAAACATACATACAATGAATTAGCTGCAAATGTGATGTCTTTAATAATTTCACGAGACATAAGTTGCACGAAATGAACGTGTTCAATATTAATCAAGCCTGTTGTATCGCACGTACACTTATAAATTTATTCTCCTAAGAATTTTTTTTGTTGGTTTCTTCTCATCCTTCTCATTTTAGTTGGGGTGTTACGTGTGAAACACGTACATAGAAATAGTTATAAGTGTGATCACACCAAGAACCAAATAATGAGCACGTATATGTCAAGTTGTCAACCCGTGCAACATGCTTTAACAGAAGAAAATAAGTCATTCCGACTGGGGCCAATCTCTTCAAATTAAATACTGCAATCCATTTATTTATTTATTTTCTATAGACCAAATAATTTAACTTTTACGCACTAATAATATTTAAAAAAAAATACATTACTAGATTATCTAGAAAATAAGTATAAATAATTGTCTATGAATAACAAAATTATCAACTAGCAAAATATGACAGGTATATATAAGCTATAACATATTAAATTACACCATTAGTATAAAATTATTACAAGATCGATGTATATTATATTTTGACTAAAATTTTATTTTTTTGCGAGATCAAGTAGCTTTTGATATTTGTATTTCTTGTAATTAAATGAACTACTGTCTTTGAAATTGCACGAAGATCCAAAATAACAACATCAATAATTTGACCCTGTAATATATGTATTATTTAAATATAGTTAGGCATAGAATTCCAAACTTAGAAAGTCACACTCGAACGTGCATAGGATACCTTTTGATGGAACCTTCAAGACGCCAACCTAACAGATCTATCTCTCTTTGTTTATTTTTGTTAAAATAAGAAATTATATAAAAATTAGGCTAAGTGTTTTTCTTTTGGTTGGTAGTTACCAAGTATATACCCACCACCCCCTCCTATCTAATGAATCTTTCCACGTGATGCGTTTCCCCCAAAGTCTCAATGCCTAATATTTAGTTTTCTTTCTTATCTGTTAGGAGTAGTATTCGTTATAATTGCTAAAAAATTGCATTACCATGTATAAAGTATTAATCGTACATCGAAAGATGTAATATAGATAGTCCTAGTGCAAATATTGTTTTCACGATTTGAACCTGTGATTTTATAAATTACATAAAAATAACTTTATCGTTGCCACAGAACTCTCTTTTGTATTTATTATCTTCACAAAAAAAAAAATAATATGATGCACAAGGTATTTCGTATTTACATAGGGTTCGAGGAAAGATCGCACTTTATAGGGTGTAATATAGATAGTTTATCCTAATACAAGCATTAGTAGTTGCTTCCATGGCTCGAACCAACTGTAACTTATAAGTCGATAAGATAACTTTACCGTTGCTCTAATACTTTCTTTTATATATTTATTATCTTTGCTAATATTCATAATTGCTCACAAACTTTCTCGATAAGAATTTACTCGGATTGATCGCATCCAGGGGAATTTGCAGTCGTACTCTATATTTGTGCCACCTTTTAACCTGTACCCTATTTTAAAAAAATTATTAATTTGATAGCCAGCTGACAAAAAATCTGTAATAACATGATAATTACACCTCTAACAAAAGATATAAAACCTGCATCACGCATTAATCGCGTGATCTATAACCTTATTCGTGAAAAAAGATCTCCTCATCTCCTCTCAGCAGCTTTATCAAAAAATCATAAACTTGTCCAGATTCATCTTCAGAATCACACTTGCATGAAGTTGCTTCACGTTGAAGATAAAACTTCATGCTAATGCAGCATGAAGTTATTTAATGTTGAAGCTAAAACTTCATGCTAATAATATAGCATGAAGTTGTTTCACATTGAAGCTAAAACTTCATGCTAATAATATAGCATGAAGTTGTTTCACATTGAAGCTAAAACTTCATGCTAATGCATGCTGCAGTTATTTATCCTGCACACTACATTTTTGTCATGAGTTTTATCCGAAACTTCAGTCTAAAAATGCTGAAGTTATTAGTTCATTTACTAAATCTTCAGACTAAACATGCTGAAGTTATTTAGTCCATTTGCTAAAATTTCAGACTAAACATGCTTAAGTTTTTATCTTGCAGTACGTAATTTTCTAATGAGTTTTTGCTTGCATGCCGAAGTTATTTAGTTCATTTGCTAAAACTTCAGGTTAAACATGCTGAAGTTATTTAGTTCATTTGCTAACTTCAGAGTAAACATGCTTAAGTTTTTTAGTTCAGTTAAAACTCCAGGCTAAACATGCATGCTTAAGTTTTTATCTTGCAGTATGTAGTTTTCTAAAGATTCTTTGCTAAGGCATGCTGAAGTTATTTAGTTCATTTGCTAAAATTTCATACCAAAACATGCCGAAATTTTGTAACGCAGTCTACAGTTTTGTCCTGAGTTTTATTCGAAACTTTAGTCTAAACAAGCTGAAGTTTTTTAACTTATTTGCTAAAACTTCAGCTTAAATATGCTTATTTTGTCCTGCAGTTTGTCAATAGTCTTTTATTAAAAAGGGGCAAAATCATCTTTTTAAAATGCTTTTAACAAAAAAAAGGGTACGAATACAAACGAAAAAATAAAACGGGTATAAGTTAAACTCGCATCCAAATAAATGTATGCTATGTATTTACAAATTAAGTTCTTTCACTCAACTATGATTAACTGATATATATTGTAGTCTTATTAATTCACTTAATTAATTATGATAAGTTTATATGATTCAATATATACACCTAGTGTGTATCTCATTTTGATACTTGTATGGGTCAGAATCCGACCCCACGATGATTAACGAAGTTAATCCCGTCTTAAGTTAATTCAAGATTAATAAGTGGTACAACCACTCAGAATTAACGGTACTTAACCCTTATCTGATTCGATCGACAAGGCCACGGCCCAACCGCCATCATGAAGGCAAAACCCCAACATGGTCACGACCACTTATAGCCTGCTCACGAAGCTCACAACTATAAATACCAAGAGAGGAAACCCTAGAAAAGGGGGGGGGCTTCTTCTTCGCCACTATTCACGAGAGAGAGAAAAGACACAATGATATCCATATTATGGGAAAATGGAATTCCATTGTAAGGCTCTGAACCTCTTCATGGAGAGGCAGACCAAACCAATATTATCAATAAAAGTTTTTAACATTCCCCCTCTTGACTCTGAGTACTTATTTTCATTTCTTTCATTTGGTCTAATGGATTATTACGGTTTGCTATGATTTTTCCGTGATTCATTTACATTGTTGCGCACTCATAACGTATACTGATATTATTTGAGCAAACAATTTGGCGCCGTTTGTGGGGATTTCCTAGCAAAATCGTGTAGTTCTTCCCTGGACCAAAAGGAAAGAAACGCCGGAAAAGAAAAAGGAACAACCCCGCTTGAATAAGACAAAGCGGCATATCGGACAAGGTAAACTCGAAGATCTCAAATCGAGATCCAAGTCCCCTCTCTCTCCGATCTCGGACAGTGCGAACATAAAGAAGAAGCCCCCCTAAGGGAGGATCCCTGTAAGGCATCTCCCGTATCCTCGATACGGGCTCCGACTGGAAACCGGCACGGAGATACCTCGAGCCGAGAGTTGCCTCAAGACAGACTGCATACCCCGATTGGGAAGACAACGTATAAACTGCTCAAGGTCTCAAATCAAAACCGAGCTTCAGCACTCAATACCCACAACGTGGGGACTCATGCTATGTGCCTTCGCCAACAAGTTCAACTATAGTTGAACCGGGACTCAGGCTATGTGCCTCCGCCAATAAGTTCAATTATGGTTGAACCAAGACTCAGGCTATGCGCCTTCGTCATCAAAATTGACAAAGTTCAACAACAGTTGAACTGGGACTCAGGCTATGCACCTTCGCCAATAAGTTCAACTATGGTTGAACCAAGACTCAGGCTATGTGCCTTCGCCAACAAGTTCAACTATAGTTGAACCGGGACTCAGGCTATGTGCCTTCGCCAACAAGTTCAACTATGGTTGAACCAAGACTCATGCTATGTGCCTTCGCCATCAAAATTGACAAAGTTCAACAACAGTTGAACAAGGACTCAGGTTATGCGCCTTCGCCAACAAGTTCAACTATGGTTGAACCAAGACTCAGGCTATGTGCCTTCGCCAACAAGTTCAACTATGGTTGAACCAAGACTCAGGCTATGTGCCTTCGCCAACAAGTTCAACTATGGTTGAACCAAGACTCAGGCTGTGCGCCTTCGCCATCAAAATTGACAAAGTTCAACAACAGTTGAACTAGGACTCAGGCTATGCGCCTTCGCCAACAAGTTTAACTATGGTTGAACCAAGACTCAGGCTATGTGCCTTCGCCAACAAGTTCAACTATAGTTGAACCGGGACTCAGGCTATGTGCCTTCGCCATCAAAAGTGACAAAGTTCAGCAACAGTTGAACTAAGACTCAGGCGATGCGCCTTCGCCATCAAAATTGACAAAGGTCAACAACAGTTGAACTAAGACTCAGGCGATGCGCCTTCGCCATCAAAATTGACAAAGGTCAACAACAGTTGAACTAAGACTCAGGCGATGCGCCTTCGCCATCAAAATTGACAAAGGTCAACAACAGTTGAACTAAGACTCAGGCGATGCGCCTTCGCCATCAAAATTGACAAAGGTCAACAACAGTTGAACTAAGACTCAGGCGATGCGCCTTCGCCATCAAAATTGACAAAGGTCAACAACAGTTGAACTAAGACTCAGGCGATGCGCCTTCGCCATCAAAATTGACAAAGGTCAACAACAGTTGAACTAAGACTCAGGCGATGCGCCTTCGCCATCAAAATTGACAAAGGTCAACAACAGTTGAACTAAGACTCAGGCGATGCGCCTTCGCCATCAAAATTGACAAAGGTCAACAACAGTTGAACTAAGACTCAGGCGATGCGCCTTCGCCATCAAAATTGACAAAGGTCAACAACAGTTGAACTAAGACTCAGGCGATGCGCCTTCGCCATCAAAATTGACAAAGGTCAACAACAGTTGAACTAAGACTCAGGCGATGCGCCTTCGCCATCAAAATTGACAAAGGTCAACAACAGTTGAACTAAGACTCAGGCGATGCGCCTTCGCCATCAAAATTGACAAAGGTCAACAACAGTTGAACTAAGACTCAGGCGATGCGCCTTCGCCATCAAAATTGACAAAGGTCAACAACAGTTGAACTAAGACTCAGGCGATGCGCCTTCGCCATCAAAATTGACAAAGGTCAACAACAGTTGAACTAAGACTCAGGCGATGCGCCTTCGCCATCAAAATTGACAAAGGTCAACAACAGTTGAACTAAGACTCAGGCGATGCGCCTTCGCCATCAAAATTGACAAAGGTCAACAACAGTTGAACTAAGACTCAGGCGATGCGCCTTCGCCATCAAAATTGACAAAGGTCAACAACAGTTGAACTAAGACTCAGGCGATGCGCCTTCGCCATCAAAATTGACAAAGGTCAACAACAGTTGAACTAAGACTCAGGCGATGCGCCTTCGCCATCAAAATTGACAAAGGTCAACAACAGTTGAACTAAGACTCAGGCGATGCGCCTTCGCCATCAAAATTGACAAAGGTCAACAACAGTTGAACTAAGACTCAGGCGATGCGCCTTCGCCATCAAAATTGACAAAGGTCAACAACAGTTGAACTAAGACTCAGGCGATGCGCCTTCGCCATCAAAATTGACAAAGGTCAACAACAGTTGAACTAAGACTCAGGCGATGCGCCTTCGCCATCAAAATTGACAAAGGTCAACAACAGTTGAACTAAGACTCAGGCGATGCGCCTTCGCCATCAAAATTGACAAAGGTCAACAACAGTTGAACTAAGACTCAGGCGATGCGCCTTCGCCATCAAAATTGACAAAGGTCAACAACAGTTGAACTAAGACTCAGGCGATGCGCCTTCGCCATCAAAATTGACAAAGGTCAACAACAGTTGAACTAAGACTCAGGCGATGCGCCTTCGCCATCAAAATTGACAAAGGTCAACAACAGTTGAACTAAGACTCAGGCGATGCGCCTTCGCCATCAAAATTGACAAAGGTCAACAACAGTTGAACTAAGACTCAGGCGATGCGCCTTCGCCATCAAAATTGACAAAGGTCAACAACAGTTGAACTAAGACTCAGGCGATGCGCCTTCGCCATCAAAATTGACAAAGGTCAACAACAGTTGAACTAAGACTCAGGCGATGCGCCTTCGCCATCAAAATTGACAAAGGTCAACAACAGTTGAACTAAGACTCAGGCGATGCGCCTTCGCCATCAAAATTGACAAAGGTCAACAACAGTTGAACTAAGACTCAGGCGATGCGCCTTCGCCATCAAAATTGACAAAGGTCAACAACAGTTGAACTAAGACTCAGGCGATGCGCCTTCGCCATCAAAATTGACAAAGGTCAACAACAGTTGAACTAAGACTCAGGCGATGCGCCTTCGCCATCAAAATTGACAAAGGTCAACAACAGTTGAACTAAGACTCAGGCGATGCGCCTTCGCCATCAAAATTGACAAAGGTCAACAACAGTTGAACTAAGACTCAGGCGATGCGCCTTCGCCATCAAAATTGACAAAGGTCAACAACAGTTGAACTAAGACTCAGGCGATGCGCCTTCGCCATCAAAATTGACAAAGGTCAACAACAGTTGAACTAAGACTCAGGCGATGCGCCTTCGCCATCAAAATTGACAAAGGTCAACAACAGTTGAACTAAGACTCAGGCGATGCGCCTTCGCCATCAAAATTGACAAAGGTCAACAACAGTTGAACTAAGACTCAGGCGATGCGCCTTCGCCATCAAAATTGACAAAGGTCAACAACAGTTGAACTAAGACTCAGGCGATGCGCCTTCGCCATCAAAATTGACAAAGGTCAACAACAGTTGAACTAAGACTCAGGCGATGCGCCTTCGCCATCAAAATTGACAAAGGTCAACAACAGTTGAACTAAGACTCAGGCGATGCGCCTTCGCCATCAAAATTGACAAAGGTCAACAACAGTTGAACTAAGACTCAGGCGATGCGCCTTCGCCATCAAAATTGACAAAGGTCAACAACAGTTGAACTAAGACTCAGGCGATGCGCCTTCGCCATCAAAATTGACAAAGGTCAACAACAGTTGAACTAAGACTCAGGCGATGCGCCTTCGCCATCAAAATTGACAAAGGTCAACAACAGTTGAACTAAGACTCAGGCGATGCGCCTTCGCCATCAAAATTGACAAAGGTCAACAACAGTTGAACTAAGACTCAGGCGATGCGCCTTCGCCATCAAAATTGACAAAGGTCAACAACAGTTGAACTAAGACTCAGGCGATGCGCCTTCGCCATCAAAATTGACAAAGTTCAATAACAGTTGAGTTGGGACTCAGGCTATGTGCCTTTGCCAACAAGTTCAACTATAGTTGAACCGGGACTCAGGCTATGTGCCTTCGCCAACAAGTTCAACTATGGCTGAACCAAGACTCAGGCTATGTGCCTTCACCAACAAGTTCAACTATAGTTGAACCGGGACTCAGACTATGTGCCTTCACCAACACGATTCAACTATGGTTGGACCAAGACTCAACCTATGCGCCTTCACCATCAAAATTGACAAAGTTCAACAACAGTTGAACTGGGACTCAGGCTATGTGCCTTCGCCAACAAGTTCAACTATAGTTGAACCGGGACTCAGGCTATGTGTCTTCGCCAACAAGTTCAACTATGGTTGAACTGGGACTCAGGCTATGTGCCTTCGCCAACAAGTTCAACTATAGTTGATCCGGGACTCAGGCTATGTGCCTTCGCCAATACGTAATTGGTAAGAACTTTGATCAGGGCAGGATATTACTGGCCCAAAATGGAAGAAGAAACAACGAGCTTCGTAGCTAAATGCGATAAATGCCATAGATACGGTAATAATATGCACAGACCTGCTGAGTTGTTACATCCGGTTATTGCACCGTGGCCGTTTATAAAATGGGGAATGGACATAGTTGGACCATTGCCTCAAGCTAAAGGACAGGTAAAATTTCTACTCGTACTTATTGACTATTTTACTGAATAGGTAGAAGCAGGAGCATTTAAACAGGTACGGGAAAAGGAAGTCAAGGATTTCATTTGGCGAAATATCATTTGTCGATTTGGTGTACCAAAAGAAATTGTATGTGACAATGGTCCACAATTTATTAGAGCTCAGGTCACGGAATTCCTTCAAAGTTGGCAAATAAAAAGGATAACATCAACACCATATCATCCAGTAGGTAATGGGCAAGCGGAATCGACAAATAAAGTCATCATCAATAATTTAAAGAAACGATTAGAGGAATCAAAGGGTAACTGGGCTGAAGTATTACCTAGAGTCCTATGGGCATATCGTACAACCATGAAAATAAGCACAGGTGAGACCCCCTTTTCCTTAGTTTACGGGGTTGAGGCACTTATCCCAGTTGAGATAGGGGAGCCAAGCACGAGGGTGTCCTAAGCAACGCAGGAATCTAATGATGAAGAGATGCGGGTCAATTTAGATCTGTTAGAAGGCAAGAGAGAGGCTGCGTTAATAAGAATGGCCGCACAAAAGCAAGTGATCGAATGATATTACAAAAGGAAAGCCCGTTTGCGATACTTCAAAATTGGGGACTTCGTGCTTAAAAAGGTCTTTCAATCTACAAAGGCAGCCAATGTTGGTAAGTTAAGTCCAACTTGGGAAGGTCCTTTTAGAATTCATGATATTGCAGGGAAAGGAGCATATGGGTTGGAGACAATGGACGAGAAAATACTTCCCTCACATTGGAATGTTGTTCATTTGAAGAGATATTACTTCTAAGGAAAAACACTCGGTCAGGTATCATTATGTTAGATTTTATTTTTTGAATTATTAACAATTTTTTGACTAACGATTTTAGATGATAGGCAAAACACTTACCCGTACAAAAATAATGAGTCACGACCTGTAAGGCAAAATAGAATACACTAAAATTCCAGGCCTAGGGTTACAATAATTCTGATACAAATATACACGGGTAAAGCAGTCTTCATCTATAATCATACCCCTGAGTCTCGTACGTATTTCCTTTTCAAGAAAGGGGCTAGATGAAGGAAACTATCAAGCGCTCGAGGATTCATACTTCAACACTCAAACACTTGGGGGACTACATAGAATATACGGTCACATGTATATAAAAGGCAAAGAATATGGAGTAAAATCAAGCCTAAAAGAAGTCAAGTGCAGAGTGGAAGCTAATGAGTCATGGCATTTCATCATAGTATTCTTTCCCATGAGAACAATGGAGTCACCTCTCAAACCCTTCCTAATG
>MU743002.1:62141-87588 GCA_026770625.1 Nicotiana glauca
CTTTATATATATATATATATATATATATATATATATATATATATATATATATAAAGTTATTAAATTTGTCTGAATCGGAATTAAACCCCTGCTCTTGGTTCTTGCTGCAGCAGTGTTAATAAACATTCCTGCATAGGTGACAGCCCATGAGTTATGGATTAATAACGTAAAAAATTAAGCAATTTAATTACCTACTATATATATGTAACAGATTAAGATATACTCCAGTTATAGGGTAAAAGGAACATAATAATAATTCTTTAAAAGTGAGAATATTATTGTTCAAATGGTGAAACCCAAATTAATCAATGAGAAAATAATAGGGTAGAAGCAATTCATTTACGTAAACCTAGCTATATAATTCAGAATTCAGAAGCAAATAGTGTGAATTCCACATGGGCACATTCATATACACGAGCTGTGTGTAACAGTTAAAGCCCAAGTGTCAAGATATTGTTTATTTTTGTGGCTTACGTGTATTTTGTTCCTTTTGACTTTAGTCAGTCCAAAAGATACAATTCAACAGTTGAATCTTGAACGCACTTTTTATACACCACCTACTTTTTCTTGTATTCTGAGTGGGATTTGCCTAAGAATAGCTTATTTAATAGGCAGAATAGCTTAAATGATATTTATACTTGTGTCACTTTGTCATTCCGGTCCTCAAACTTGATGAAGTTTCATCTAGACACCTCTACTAGTTCAAAAGTAATATTTTAAACCCCTCTGACCATTGACCAAGTCTATGTGGCAACTTAATCGTTGAACTAGACAAAATCATATTTTTCACGCAAATAAGGAGCGTGAACCTAAAAAATTTATGATTAAAATAAGGAAAACAGAAAAAGAAAAATTCAAAAATCAAATTAGAAAAGAAAGAAAAGGCCAAATAGTGATTTTTCTCTTTCTTTTAGTTCTGTCGCCCACCAAGATAACCACCCCCCCCCGGTTATCTATCTCCCTCCCTTCTTCACTTTGCTCCTCTTCCCCCGTTTTAACCTAAAACCCATAGCAATGGTACCCTTTCCACCATATCTTCATCCAAACAATGACATCCCTCGTCGCTATAGAACCAAAACATCTACCAGATTTGCATTAATTTTTGGGGAGTTTTTTTTTCCTCACACCCCATTCCCTACTTTGGAAGATAGCCTTTGCAAAGAAAAGAAATAGAAATAGCGAAAGAAGATCGCCGGTGAAATCTGTTTTTTAGTTTTCTTGTAGTGAAATTTCAAAAAGTTTTGGGTGATGTTGGTCTTTCGGGTGGTCATTATTGATGGCCGGTTTAGCTTTTGGTGTTTGATTGGTGATGCTATGGTGGAATGTTGGTTGCAAAGAAGCTTTGTAGGTGAAGAATGGTCGAAGAGAGGTCGCACACAGGGATGGTTAGGAGATTTTTAAGATTTGTGAATGGAGAATAAAAATGGCGAGGGAGGAGGAAGATGGAGTAAATGGTAGAATAAAAGAAAAGGAAATGAATAATTTTAATATAATGTGAAAAATAAATTAATAATCATGTGTAACAAAAAATTTAACGTGACCACTGATGTGTCATCAATGTGAGAGATTTGAAGAACACGCGAGGTGAGAGGGGTTTAAAATATTGGCTTTGAACAACTATAAGTGTCTGGATGAATCTTCTTTGAGTATAGGGACCGGGACCGGGATGACAAACGCTAACAAGTACAAGTGCCTATGAGGCTATTCTGCCTATTTAATACTAACAAAGTTCAACTGTACGATTACACAAGAAATTTTCTCTTCTTTTTGAATTGACATGGACAAGTTTAAAAAGCGAGTCAAATTCCTCTCTTGCCACAATCTCGAAAAACTGCGCGCTATGGGGTTCAAATTGTTTGTAAGATCAGAATAAGTTATTTTCACCTTAGGTCATTGTATTTTCACGAAATCTTGTCCGAATTCTAGATCGGTAGACATGCTTTAATTAATTATTATGGGTAGAACAGAAATATCTGTGGAATTGTGTGAGAGATAGAAGAAGTAGAAAAGTTATATATAAACAAGAGAGATGTGTATTTGTTTTAGGGATCAGTATATATATATATATATATATATATATATATATATATATATATATATATATATATATATATATATATATATATATATATATATATATATATATATATTATGAAGCGTGCATTAGAAGGCAGTAGAGGAACAATGACGTATTTTAATAATTTATATATTCTAATACAAAATGAAACTAATATTATAATCTCGTGGGATGGATGTGAATGTGTCATCCTTCCATTTTTAACCAGAAATTTCGAGTGAGCTCTAAGAATACAAAAAAAATTTGTGGTTAAATGCGTTTTCCCTTTAATGAATTTTATGTTGTGTGAATATATGAGATCTCATGAATACAATGCGAGAAATTAAATTGCTATAGCTACAACATTTCATCCATGTCCATTTCACATAATGCTACATTAATTTACAAAACTTCACTATATATATATGCATCTCGATTATTTTTTCGAATACTTATTGTCACACCTCCGTTTTTACACACCTACTCCGAAGGGTAATGTATAAGGGAGTTTTTCCATTTAAAGTGACATTATTCGAAATGAGATTATTTATTTATTTTTAGAGTCGCCGCTTGGGAAAGGATTGGCTTTTGGTGTCCCAAGTCACTGATTTAACTTAAATCCCAAATCGAGGAAAATTTCGACTTCCCAATTGGAGTCTGCAAACCAGAAATTCTGAATAAGGAATTCTGTTGACCCGAGGGAAGGTGTTAAGCACCCCCGGATCCCGTGGTTCTAGTACGGTCGCTTAAATTATTATAGATGACTAAAAATCTAATTTTTTACATGTTCAAACCTATAGTGCAATTTTAGGATTATTTACCGCTTTTTGATTATTTTTACGAAAGTGAACGTCATTTAAAAATGTATTTTCGGATCACGTCACATGAAATGCACCCGGATCCTTGACACATTCTTATTCAACGTTTTTGGATTTAGATTTGAGTCGCATGAAATGCCCACCCGAGTTTTAGGAATGTAATTTTATTAAAATCTCGTCTAAAGAGACTAACGCTTTGTTATCTTTTGGGAAGGCCGTGAAATTTGCTAAACGGCCCGTCCCGAATCTCTAAATATTTTAATTATGTAATTAATGAGGGACCCGTAATTTGTATTTGGTTTGGGCGAGGCTCGTCTCATTTTATTAGAAGGCCAACCTAAAGCAAACTAAAATTTTCTATTCATTATTTGTCTCTAAAAGGCTAATTAATTCACATTTATAAATTCGAGTCCCGAATTCAAGTCCGAATTCAAACAAAAGGAAGACCCTTCTAGCTTGAACCCGCTACCTAATTCGAAACCCAAATTTATATATGTAAATTAATCCCCTATTCCTAATAATCTTGTTAAAAGAGTTTTAACTCAGAACGATTTTTATTTTTTGGGCCTTAAGGACGTGGCCCAGTGCAGTTCAAGGGCTAAACGCAGGCTCGCGTAGGCCCAAAGAGGACCCCCTTTGCACGTTCAACTTTGTCCAATGCACAATGGTATTGTAAATTAATTATCACTAATTGCTGAAGGAGGAATGAATATTTGTAATTAACTTGTATCAATCATGGACAGTCCCTGATTTTAACCAACGAATCCATGTTTAAATTCCAGCCTAATTACGATTCACACAGGCACACCCGTTCACTTACCAAACTCATTATAGTTGTAAGAATAAACTAACTCAATTTTATGTCCATGATCATAGCCATTCTGATCAACTAAACGAATTCAAATTACAATATACTAATAGCACAAAGTTAAAACCCAACTCAAACTGCCCTAATTCGAACTAAGACACCGATATTAGCACGTTGAAATATTAAAACCATTAAGCCCAATTTTAAAACTGCTGGAAGTAAGATGTCCTATATCACCTCATATTACACAAGTAAGATCCAAACTAAACTGTTGATTACAGATTCAGATATTCACAAGAACTAATCCAACAGTTGATGTATCTAAAACAATCCAGGATTATTACAAAGTTTTAGTGATAACAAACAAACAATTAAATCACGAGACATTATCTAAATGTGCTAGATCTAGCAGAATTTCAAATACACAGCAAGAGGATCATCTTCAATCCATTTCATGCCCAAAATGTGAAGCTACATCAAAGACTCAAGGTGTGTACCTGAGTAATGGAAAATATGAGAAGAAAAGAAGTCAGCTACTTTGAACAGCAACAGCAACCAAACTCAGCAGTATAGCATCACAGAACAGGCCAGGAAATAATTTTGAAAATCAGAAATGCAGGCAGACTCAACAGATCAATTCAACACACACTTGAAATGCACTCCTAGCCCTCAAAGATGAACCCAGATACCTCTGAACTCCTACTGGACCCAAAACCCGACTGAAATTCAAACTAATTAGGCCCCAAATTCAACTGAATCAGTCATTACTCACTTCTGAACACCTTTAGAACTAAAGCCTCAAGCCGGAATGAAAAATACCAAAGGAAAAACTGAGAATCACTCACTAATTAATGAAACAATAGAAATATTTTTTTGGTTTTTCTATTTCTGAATGTTTTTGTATTTTTTAATCTTTGAATTCAAATGATAACTTGAAATTAGAAAGAAAGAAGAGAGTTTTTGGTGAGAACTTTTGGAGGCTGAAGATCAAGACCTCAACAAGTAAGGATCATGCCCTTTTTATAGGCTAATTGGAGGTGCAATTCAGATTTTCAAATTTCCTTTTTAATTCCTATTTATTTTCAACTTTGGTCCTTCAGCTTTTAACTTATTATCCAAGTAATGCCTTAAACTTCCTGAAATGTATATTTAAGTCCTATTTTGGAATGTCTTAGAAGGTTCTATCATATTCCTATTCCCTTTAAATCCCTAAACTACCCTTGCCTGATTTCTAAAATTACCAATTATAATAAACCTACCATTTTCCCATGCCCAAACTACCCTTATTACCTCCTAAAATTACTGCTCAACCAAAGCTCAATCAGCTATACTCCAAACTAAGTCCTACAACTCTAATAATGCATCCAATTGATAATAACTAAACTGAAAATTAATTAACTGACTAATCATAGAATAAATCCTTCAATTGAATTAACTAACTAACCACAGAATCAAATTGAAGTATCAGGAAGATCAAGGAGCAACAGTTTTCAAACAAAATTCGACTGAAACTAATCATTTAAACTAATTAAAACTGAATTAATACCTAACAATTATACTAACGATTGAATAACTAAAACTGGCAAAAACAGGTTAAACAAACAAAAATGAAAATTAAACTAAGAACTAATAGAAACATGTATTACTAACAATCTAATCGACAGAGTTATATCACAAATAAATTACTAATTGAAATATTCAGAAATTAAAACTACACTTAATTAAAAGATAGAACAAGAAGCGAACTAAATTGAAACTGAAAAGGGGAAAATGACTTACTGAATTAATCTTCGAGCTTATTTGATTTCTGGGAACGAATTTAATTGATATTATGGGTTTATCTTTGTCGAAATAAACTCATAATATTAATCAAAATCATCCGAGAGTGAAGCTTTCAAATGGCAGAAAAACTTGAAACCCTAGATTTAAAATTGGAGGCGGCCTGATGAACTTCGAAAGAAAATAACCACGGATTTGTGAAGGGGAGGACGAGGAGACTGTATGGTAAAAATTTGGAGTCATTTGGATGAACTTGTGTTTTGAGACCCGATTTTCAAACACATATTCGAAGCTTCTGGGTCTGATTCGAGGGAATATGGTCGTGGATTAGTGATGAGGGAGAGGAGAGGGAGCTGTGGTGTTATTTTCAGAGCGATTGGAGGCAGCGCCGCCACCCTCAGGCGGTGGGGTTTGGTGGCGGCTTGGATTAGGGTTTGAGATTTGAAACGTTCTAGTGATTTTTCGGGAAAACGGAGTATGGCACGATTGTGAGGGAGGTGAGACGAGGTCAGGGTGTAAATTTGGGCAATTTTGGAAGATCGCCGCCGGCGGCGGCGTTACATTCTCTGTATAAGGGATGTTGGAGACGACGGGTTTGGGGGGTTAGAGTAAGATTCGGACAGTCTTATACTACTAAACCTAAGATACTTCTCGTCCGTTGGATCAGAGATCAACGGTTAGGATCGATTCATGGAACGACGTCGTTTGGATTTCTGAAGATCCGGACCGGGTGGGCGTANNGGGGGGGGGGTAGGATAAGATTCGGACAGTTATATACTGACTGTCCTAGGATCCTATCGTCCGTTAGATAAAAATTCAAAGGCCGTGATTGATCGACGAAACGACGTCGTTTGGCAATTAAAAAAAAACGGACCGGGTCAAGAGTTGGGGTTTGGGCCTAGGCGTGAGTGATCTGTTTGGGTTGGGATTTTAATTGAAATCAGCCCATTTTTTGTCTCTTTATTAAGACCGTCTCCTTTTAATTTGTTTTCTTTTCAATTCTTTTACTTATTTTGCTTTTGTATTTTATTTTTGTATTTTTGTATTTATATATTTTTTTGCTAATTCAAGAAAGCTGAAAAATAAAACTCACAACCAAATTATACTAAAATTAGATTTCCTAATTAATTCCTAAAAAAGGAAAATGCAAACTTATATTAATTTGAACTAAAAATGCAAAAATGGACCATTTTTGTTATTTTCTTTATTTTGTTCTAAAACAAATTAATACTAATTAATACTAAATGTGAAATTAAATCCCTAAATGCAAATACATATTTTTTGTATTTTTATTATCATGCACAAATAAAAATACAACCAATTAACACAAAATTCACAAAAATTATAAAATAATAAAGAAATTATTTTATTTGAAATTTTGGGAATAATTTGCTTAGGGCAAAAATTACGTGATCACACTTATTATCTCCGATCAACATATATAGATATCGAGTAATTCTATACGATAAAACTGTTAGACAAAAGCTTCACTCTCAACACTTTGAGGGGATTCCTAATTATTAAATCAAAGAAACTATATGGTGATTTAAAACTCAACTATCTTGTTTTGTTCTTGGGGAGATTTAAAGGCTTTAACTTATCAAGCTTTTGTTATTATGTGCACTTCACGTACACAGCCTATAAGCCATTTATGAAAAGACAAAAAATAAAGATGAAAGCCTTGAGGTAATTAATACAAAGATTGTTGTTGGAAATAATAATTAATTAATATGACCATAATATCTAGATTGTCTTTATGTTTCTTTGAGGATCTGAAGCAATGAATATAGACTTAAACTTGAAAACCAAATCTTAGAAACATGCATAGATATACATGCATGTGACTCAAGAGACAAATACAATATGATCACCATACTTACGTTCAATCAATAGATAAAATATAAGTAATAATAATACATAAGACAAGCGATAAATATAAATTTTAAGGGAACAATCTTAATCTGTCGGATCTGAAATTCATGATTTTCACAGGTTTGGGGATTGCTGTATGGAAGTGGAACTTAAGCAACTTACATTAGAACTCGACATAATTATTAAAAAAAAAAAAAAAGAAGAAAAAAAATGACAAAACCTATCTTCTTGTAACTTTGATTTATTTAACAAAACCTTGACACATCTCATCCCAATAAAATGAGGTTTTAATTTAATTTATGTATATTGACTAAGAAAAGTAAACAATAATATCGGCTGCCGGCTATTTAAAGAGTAGAAAATGACATACATTGACACATATACAAGAAAGTGAAGCAATGGCATATTCTATTATGAATTTAAATTTTATATATTGATAACGTAAAAAAGAAATTATACCGCCGAAATTTTAATTAATGGGCTGCCCTTGATTTTTACTTACTAATTTTCTTAGTATAAAAATAGCACGGTATAGCCAGTTTTCGGACTTGTCAATCAAAAATAGTCAGCGTTTACCAAGTCAATAAAAAATAGCCACCGTTTTGCTGCAATAGAGACCGGTCCAGCATAATATATTGGAGTTCGGTGTACTTGTGTATGAACTCCAGCATATTATGCTGGACCGGTATACTTTGCTGGCGCCAGTATAATATACTGGAGACTGGAGCACTGGTGCTCCAAACTCCAGTATATTATACTGGACCAATATGCTTGCTGGAACTCCAGTATATTATGCTGGAGTTCTAGTGTACTTATGCTGGAACTCCATCATATTATACTGGAGTTCCAACATACTATCCTGGCACTCCAGTATAATATGTTGGAGTTCAAGTATACTTATGCTGGAACTCCTGCATAATATACTGGAGTATTTTTCGGGTTTTGAACAGTGTTTTTGCTCAGATTTATCTTTACATAAAAAGTAACTAAATTTCGATTACTTTTAAAATTAGGCTATTTTTGAACGACCAGTTGTAAATCTGACTATTTTTAAATTTCCCCCATTTTAAGTTGCAAAATTCCAACCTTAGAGAGTACGTCACTCTCAAACGTGCATAGGATACTTTTTGATGGAGCCTTATTTAATTAAAGACCTAACAGATCTTTTGTCCAAAAAATAAAATATCTCTATGTCTGTTTATTTTTATAATTAACCGTAAAACCAAGATAAGAATTTTTGGTTGGGTTTACCAAATAATATATCCACCACCCTCTTCCTACCTAATGAATCTTTCCACGTGAAATGTTTCTTCTTAAACTATTCTTATTCTTAATTTTATGATTCCGTTTTATCTAGTTTACTTATTGGAAAAATAACATAGTATCGCCGTTGTAAAAATAATAGCAGAAAAAATGTATAAAATTTATATATTTTTGATGCATTTACATTGTGTATATTATATAACAAAAATTATATAAATTTTATACACTTTACGGCTACCAAATATAAATAGTTTCTGACGCGAGCTAAAAGTGATAGTACCCCTTACTTATTCTGGATCTTAAATTCTCAACTGCTAATGAAAGAACAAAATTTAGATATATAGAAATACCTATTGTGGGTAAATAAATGGAGATAGAAAGAAATAACTCTCACGATTTAGAATAAAAAATATCGATAAATTCTTTTGGAGTAGAAATTTTTTTTACAAAAATCAACAGCTACAATTTCATCTATCGAATTTTACTATCAGAATAGCATATATAGTCATGATTCAATAGGTCATGTCCACTTGCTTTTTTTTTTTTTTTTTTAATTTCTAATACAAATTAAATTTGAACTTTATGAGTTTAAATTCAGAATTTATCACATTGCATCTAATTTACTGGACTGCATATGGAATCAAAGACAACCAACACATTGTTATGTGGGGTTCCACTCTTAATGCAATTGAAAGACAATTAATTAATGTGTTTCTATTTTTTATTTTGTTTTATGAATTTCATGCAAACTCAAAATACTAGTAGTAGTATCTATTATGCCTTAATTTATGTCCCAATGATTGTGGGCATTTTATCTCCTTGGTAACAGTACACTAAGCTCTATAGGTTGGGCTACCAAGAAAATATCAATATATTCTAATGTTAACTTGTTTAACTACCACTTTAATTAATTCCTTGTTATCAAAGTTTTCTTAAGAATCCAAAACTTTTTAATTATCCTTCTCTCTTTAAAATATTTTGGCTATCAGCACAAGAAACCAGAAAAGACACTAGAGTTCAACACAAATTACACAATGATCTTAAAAATATTTTAAGGTTATTGTTTTTGACTTTTTGGCAGTCATGTCGCCAAAAGAGAGCAAGTATAAAAGTGAAGCGGTTAGTATTTCTCCATCCTAAACCAGAGGTTTAGGTTCGAACTGATAAAGTCATCTTTAGTAGGGAGCACTTTGCCCCAACGTGGGACGTCCCGTCACGAATCCAGATTATTTGGCCTCCAAAGTAAATACCAGACATCGAATAAAAAGAAAGTATAAAGGAGGATTTGACCATCTTAATCTTTTCCCCATCAATATGTTAATCTTTTCCAGTTATTAAGCAGGCATTTAACATGTGGGACACTGTTATAATTCATTAAAAAGATATAGTAGTAGTGTGTCTAGCTATTTATATTTTATGTAGCATGGGCTGTGTACTTTGCTATAATGAACAAGTAATTTTCATTATGTTCTTCACCTGTTATGTCTCATTGCACATGGTAGTGACCTGTTGGTTTTACGGTAAAGTCATCATAGTAGTTTTGAAATATTCTAACTAGAACAAACTAAACTTTGCAAATATTCACTATTGCTGCAAGTTTGAAGAAATGAGTCTCGAATTTCGAATCCGAAAACTGAGTTTAAATCAAGTCGGTGTTATTGGAAAAGCTCGAAAATATTAGCAGGGATGAAGACTAGCTAAGTGGCTATATAAACTACTCTCTGTTTCGGACATGCATGTTCTCGTAAAGTTGTTATCATGTGACCAGGAGGTCACAAGTTCAAACCATAGAAACAGTCTCTTGCAAAAAACGCAAGGTTAGGCTACGTACAATAGATCCTTGTGGACGGTCCGGTCCTTCCCGAACCCCGCGCATAGCAGGAGCTTAGTGCACCGAGCTATCCTTTTATGTTTGAAACTTCAGATATTAGATATTCAAACTTCAGACATACATCATACATGCTTGTAGTTGGGGACTGCAAAGCTAAATTGCACTCTTGACATGGACTAAATCTATTATTTCTGGAATTCAGAATTGACATGTTCATCATTCATGTGATTAATTCATCTAAAAATACTTGCTAAAACTAATCAGGCACATGCCCTGCATCACAACTAACTAGCACAAGTTCCTAATATACAAGATATTGTCCTAACCCGCAGAAAACCTTGAGATTTTGGTTTGCGAGATCCTTGTTGTAGAGTATGTAACTTTCAGTTCAGAGATTATATAATTCGAGAAAGCCATTATCTCATGAACCGAAAATCACTGCAGCAACTGCTAGGATCTATGGGCATTCTCAAGTACTAAAAGAAAAGGCAAAGAAGTTATTCTTCGGTCCAAAACTTCACAAAAGCTGTGATACATGCCTTCAATAATGCCAGGAGTGGATTTGTTTCATGTTCCTTGGATTTTGTTGCAGCGCCTTTCCATGTTTCACTGGAGAAATGAACGAAGAAAAGTAAATTAGTGGGAACTGAATACAGGAATGATAAACGTGTTGGCACTAGAACTAGGAAGAAAACATTTCGCTCGTCCAAGAGCTTTCTTAAGGTACTCACAGATGAATTCTGTCTAGTGGAGGACTGCCTACTTTCTGCTGGCTGCTATCATGTTGAACGCTCGCTTTACCTTTAGCCTCAATCAACTCGTCAGCAGCCGATTTCTTAGAAGTGCCATTGTTACTACTGCTGTCAAAAGTCTCATTAAGCATAGGACTAGACGCCTTGACAGTCTGCAAAAGTTTGAAAAAATTGAACATAACATGTTAACAACAAATAGAGAAAAGTTCTACAGTAGGCGATCATGGTCCAGAAGTAGATGAGAGTAACAACCCATTTTGCACAAATCATTAATTGGACCTTTTTCTTGATACAGCAACAAGTTACGCTGGTTAGTTAAAGTTAGCTGCAGAATACAAAATATGACAACCTTAATACCTGAATTTCATCATTATGATCATGGTAGAATAGTAAAAGTCTAATGCTATGCAAGTGTGTATGCAAATCTGTAAATTCTAAACAAACATTTGATTAGACATCATGCATTACAACAACAACTACCCAGTAAAATCCCACAAAGTGGGGTCTGGGGAGGGTAATGTGTACGCAGACCTTGCCCCTACATTATGTATACATTTGTTTCAAAGTTCATGCAAAATAGATAAAATCATGCTTTCTTCTCCAAACTTGAACTAGCTTGCTTCTAGAAAATCCGCTCAGCCACTGAAGGATAATATTCTTTTATCAAAATCAGAGAAACCATAAAAAGTTGGAGCATCTCAACCTTCTAAACCTTATTAAAATCATAAAAGTCAAGGCCATAACAGCATGAAGTGACTAACTAAGTGAACTTGGGAAAAGGTAAAACTACCCATCTAAAGATAATATTTGCTTTTGAATCTACTAACATACTATGCCGTAGCTTTGTCTGATTCCATTATCCGCATTCAAACCAACATATAGTTGTTAGGCATCTATCCCATTCACCACCAAGAAACACTGTAAGCCCAGGATCTCAAACCAATCCTACCCTCGACCAAAAGAGAAAGGAAACAGAACAATTATATTACTTAATAGTTACCCTACCTAGAGAAGATAGATGCCAATTAAAACTTTTTTTCCCAATTAAAACTTAATACTAGCCATTACAATACTAACAATGATAGATGCCAAAGAAGAATAATACACATCCCTCATCATTAGGGCATGTCCGACGAGATGAATTTGCAAACTTCAGGTTGTGGTTGAAGTCATGAACTCTATGTCCCATATATTTGTCATGTGTACACCCCAAACCAATGATGAGTGCATTAAGAGTTTAACACAAACACCAGTGGAAATAAACCTTCAAACCGAAAGATTAATTTTTATAAATAAGAAAGCAAATGCAGGATCTTTGACACTCTACCTACATAAGCATTGTTAAAGTTTACCGCTTAACAAAAGCTTACCCCATTTACTGTTGATGACGCCTTAACTATAACATCCGTGGCAACGGCTGGTCTTTCTTCGGAGGCACTTGAAATTTCAAATGATGCATCCCAAACTTTCAGCTCTGCTTTCTCGTCCGACAGTTTACTGGCCTTTTCTGATGTTGGATCAGCTGTCATGACGTCAACTGGCTCACTTATCAATTGAGCATCTTTTTCTGAAGAGGTTATTATGTCCTGTTCAATTTCTGTTTCTTTGGACGTTTTTTCCACATTGGTTGTTTCATTTAATCCTGAATCCAAGTCATCTATTTTCTTAGAAATGGGCCGCAGGGGAAACTGCTCCACTAGTAGTTCTGTTGTTTCAAGAGATTTAGATTTTGATGCTTCCAGTTCATTCGTTCCACTTTCAACATACAAACTCTCTCTTACCACTGACTCTGTAAATATTGGTTCTTCATATGTTTCATCCTTTTTAACTGTAGGATGGAAAGCATCGACCTCACTGTTAAGACTCTCATTCACAGGGTCAGAGATGATCTCAAATGAATCTAAAACTTGTGATTTGTTATTTTGATAATTGACAGAGAGGTCGCCGAGTAAGTCAGATTTACCAGAAATATCATTTTCTTCGGTTGTCTCATAATCACCAACCATCTGTTCATTTTGCAGCTCATAATCAAATCCATTGATTACACTAGAGTATGAAAACTCATCCTTGTTTATTTGATGATCAGATTCAGAATCAATAATGTATGATATATCAGATTGTTCAATCCTTTCATTGAAGTCACTTGTGCTAGTTGGTGGTCCATCATAAACAACCTTTGTTTCAGCTACATCAAGCTTTGTGTTCATGTCAAAATCAGCTTCACTTTTACCCATGTAATGAATGGGTGCAAAAGTTGACATAACATGGCTCTCCGCGGATAAAGACAAACTTTGTGGTTCAGTTGATATGGATCCTAGTGGATATTGTTCTGCAAACTGGACATCATTTTGCTCTCCGGGAGGCAATTTAGCTGGACCTAGAACTTTATTTTCCTGAATTATCTCCCGAACTATTTCTCGTACTGTGTAGAAAGAGCCACCAACTTCCTTGTGCGTCAGATTAAGTGACGGAAAATTTCCATTGTTTGACGTCTGATATCTGCAATCAATAAAGGCAAGTGCATATAAGATGCCATTTTATCTATCCAACTGCTGTTAAGTAAGAATTGGTGCTCCAAAGAAGATTGAAAATTTTATTTCCTAGCACCTTCTAAAGACACCTTTGTATAGATGACCCAAATAACAACCTATGAGAAACCGATCATAAACATTTATCCTAATATTAATAAGTGTTCTGGCACCCTAAAGTGCCCTATCAGGCTCAAAGTAGTTGACATGATTACCTTTTTGTAGTTAATACGATTTGAAATTGGAGATTAACTGTATCATTTAGCTTATTCAAAATGCTAATTAAATATTTAGAAAATCTAACACTTTTAGTAGATAGAATTTGTACTCTTGACTATTCGAGTTTTATTTTCAAAATATGAGCTAATACCCCTTAATTTGAAAATTCAAAATTTGGCAATTTTCTCTTAAAAATCAACTGCACCAAATAAAACGAGAGGATATTACATTGCAACACTGCAGTACAACTTTGAAGTTTGCTGTTGAATATGAGAGAAATGAGGGAATGATGCCAACCGATGTTTTAAACATATTGTGAAGCTGAATAGGAGAACTATGACAAATGATTCTGCATCCTACTAAACAAATAGGATTTTACATGCCAAGATCTGGACAATTTGTAAGGTAAGAAATAGAAGAGCTTTTGATGGAAAGGGGTTATCATTCTCCCAAATGTCTAGCATCTTGTTCTTTTTCTACATATTTCTAAGCACACATAGGATTTCTACATCTATAAAAAAATTGGAATTCGTGATAGAAAGCAACATGTTTTTGCAGTCTGTTCTATATACTTCCCATAAACGAGAAAAGACACTTTTAGTTTAATGGAACCTTATTTACTTGCAAAGAAACAATGGACGGAGTACATGTCTTGCATTTCAACTTGTTCCCTTTCTGTAACATATCAATAAACTTAATTATTATGTGAAATCAGCAAGCATAGACCAAATAACTTAACCAGGGTCCAGGTACTTGTCATTGGGTAATGTCTACATTCACCTTAGCATCCAAAGGTTTTTTTATCACTATGACCCATCATATGCAGACAACATCAATTAAATATAAAAGGGGCAATGTCAACCAGTTGTGAATTTCCAGCTCTACCCACTTGCCAGAAGCCATTGAGGACACCTAGAACTAGGGTCCGCAGAAGTCTTAATCTGTCAAATTCGATAATACTATAACATAATCTCTACGTCAAAAATCAAATATGTAGCGGATACTCTTAAGGAAAATATCATTCAAAAACCTGTTTGTGGCAAAGTTCACACACAGATAATAATTGGTGATTCATTAGCTAGACTAAAGCATCTGAAGAATTTGAAAGAGGAATAGGTTCTGAACTACTAGAACTGTGCAACACAGGTGTTATTCTAAACCCTAAACATATTGGTCCAAATCAACTTGAGTACTTGACTTGGCAGAAATTATCGGAATCGCATGGTTTATAGAAGTAACGAAAAGGTCACTTACTTCTTTATAAAAGTTTCCACCATTGTCTTCCTCTCCTCTTTTGAACGCCTAATCCTAGTCTTCCGGCCGCCAGAGTCATTGTAAGTAGCAAGGGCAAATGTTTGGCCAACCCAACCACTCTTAATTGTCTGCATGTTTAACTTTCAGCTACTCATGTAAAGCTGAAATTCTGAACAATAGAAAAGGTTAAGCTTTAATACCAAATTATGGAACTCCAGAGCTGAATTCACAAATGAGGGAATCCAACACATTACACACAGAGGCTATATAACATGTAACATAGTACAGAAGCACTTAAATTCTAAAGGATTATTCGGAAACAGTAAACTTACAAATACTCTTTTTCAATTTCAGCTATAAATACTACTCCTTTTTTCCAAATCTCAACTAAATCATGTCCAAACGCCTACTAAGTAGTGTTAAAAGTACAAAAGACAATAAAAAAAATCAATACTTTCTTTCTATCTGTAGATTCAGGTTTTTTCCCTTCATTTTTCAGCAATAGATAAGTACAAAAACACTGTCAATAAGAACAGGTAAATGAAACCCCAAAATACAGTAATGAGAAATTGGAAGCGGAAAAACAAAATTGAACTACCAAGATTATCATAAAATCATTAAGAAGCTAAAACCCCACCAAGAAATCTGTGTTATTTTCCGATTCCTGTATCTTTTGAGTTCTGATACTCAGGAATCTAATCAAAATGAGCAGAAAAAGAAAGGACTATAAACCCCATTTCCGCATTCAGATTTTCCACAATTCCATGAAGCAAAAAAATTTTCAGCTAAGCAGTTTAAAGTTGTATCAGCCAAACAAAAAAAAAAGATGGAGATAAGAGATTATAGAGTAAATTTTACCTGGATTTTTTCTAGAAAGGAAGTAAGAAGTGAGGGGTTTGAGAGTGATAAACCCTACACAGTGAGAGACTGCTGTGCTGAGTCCAAACATTCCCATTTTCTATTGGTCCAGCGAGAGGGCGGGTTGATTATTTATTTTGAATTTTTTTATTGAGCTTTTGAAACATGAGGGTGGAAAAAATGAACTAAAAACCAAATTAACTTTAATAATCGAATTTCTAACTTAATCATTTTTCACGCACGTCTTCTATCTTCATGTTTTCGTGAAAAATTATTTTGTGGAGCCAAGGGAGTTCAAACCCAAGACTCTCACATAGTACTTGAAGCTAACAACCACTAGATTACTAAGATGTTTTGTTGCAAGTGGTGTCACTTTTAATGCTTTTATCTTGTATTTCTGTTTTACTTATTATTTTTATATATATAAATAGTAAAAAAATTCGACGAAGCGGTGTCCCGTGACACCGCTTGCGACCATGTAAATCCGCCCCTGGCATTAGATAAGTTAATGCATGCATTAGCTTTGTGTATTAATAATATATTGTTTGGTAGACATTTGAACATATGCATTAATTATGCAAACATTAGTTATACATCTTATTTGGTATTATCCTATGCATAACTAATGCATAGAAACAATGATATTAGCAATGCAATGGGTTTTAATACATGCATTAGCTTAGTGAAAGACAAAATTGTCCTTCAAAATTTATGCTTGATTAAAATATGCTAGTTAGTATATTAATGCAAGTTTAAAATAATTAAAATAGGGAGAAATAAAATTATATCCCTAGTAAATAAATAAATACTTAGCAAATTTCCTTTTTTATAAATAAATATTTAATTTTACTTTACAATATTGGTAGACAAATAAAATAATTTTTTAAAAAAAAATTCATATAAAAATATTTCTCAACATATGTTTCTTTTAAAAAGTTAGAGTGTGGACTAGTTCTGAGGGCATTTTTGTAAACAAATAATTCTTTTAAAAATTATGCAATACTTTAATACATCAAACCAAACAATGAATAAGAAATATGTCAGCATAACTAATACCATCATAACCAATGCAAGCATAACTAATATAAGCATTACTAATACACCATATTCAGCATTATTCTTATGCACCCTACCAAACGACCCCTAAGAAAAGTGGTGTAATAGCTTGTTAATATTAATTTTGTTTCACTCTATGTGATATTATTACTATTGGCGAGTCAAATAAGGTTATTCTAGACTCATCAATTAGTATTATAACTTCAAGTTCTTTTTATATATGCAAATTTTATAGCACAAATTTTGAAATTTAAAATTTTATGTCTGATTCACATAAAAAAATTAATTAATTTGATCTTCATACTTCGAAAAGAGCCAGGGTCACGTTAGTACTTTATAAAGGTTTTAAAAGCATTATTACGAGTGACATTTTAAATCAGGTACAGCAACCTCACCTAGGAGCCTTTCTTTTAATTGGGGTGGGGTGGGGTGGGGTGGGGTAGGTTAATTACAGCTTTTAGATGCCAACGAAATATACGTACAAGTAATTATTTAGGATAAAAGTTCAACGTCCTTAACTGTCCAGCAATCTTCTTGTTGTAATTTCCTCGATAGAGCAAATCCTGAACTATTAGCTTGCTAATTACTTCAACACTTCTCAGTTTCTCTTTAAAAGTTATTTGATTTCTCTCTTGCCACACATAGAGCACACTCCCAATCATATTTTTCTTTAATTCTTAGTTGCTGCTAATTATTGTTGTTGTAATAATATTATAGTCTTTGATAGATACTTGCAAAATTGTACTTGTATGTGTGGGATTCCGCCATGAGTTTATGTGATTTTTATTTTTTTTATATGAAATACATATTGCCTGAAAATGTGCAATTCAAACATTTTAACTTCCCCTCCGAGCAATATAAATATGCAATGTTACCTGTTATCTTTCATAACTCTCTCCTCTTCTATCGAAAATTGACAATGTATCTATCTATATAGAATAACAAAAGCAAAACAATGTTAGGCTGCCTAGTGGAATACCCCAATTCTAACACATATCAAAAATTAGGACAACTCTCCAAGATTCTTGGAGCTTCAAATTCAAATTACAAATCAGATAAATAAACTTACATTTATCAAATTTCAAAAACTTTCAATCATCCCACGATTGAGTTTTTGGAGTTATTCTATTTATTTATTTATTATTTATTATTACACTTACCTATTAAAAATAGAATTCCTCCCCTTTTTGATTGGCTTTTATAGAAAAAATAAAATCCTCACACTTTCTTAATTTTTGTTTTTTAATCAGCAACAAACTACAAATCAGATAAATAAACTTACACTTATCAAATTTCAAAAGCTTTCAAACCTCCCACGATTGAGTTTTTGGAGTTATTCTATTCATTTATTAATTATTTATTATTACACTTACCTATTACAAACAGAATTCCTCCCCTTTTTTGATTGGCTTTTATTTAAAAAAATCCTCACACTTTCTTAATTTTTGTTTTTTAATCAGCAACTGCGCACGACTGAGAAAAAACTCAGGAAAGCAGTCAGTTACAAACCCACGACTGATCGTGCTCCCAAATGAGGGCTTCCAACCAAAACTCTTTATTCTATCTACACCTACATAACTGATCGATTTATGCGCTTTATATTTCCGAATCCTTTTCAACTTCTTATTTTATCTACTCAGTCTGATTAAAATTACTTTGCAACTATGGCTACACAACTTCATGATATCAAACAAATTTCAGGCAACTCGATGCAATGGAATCTCAAGGTTAGAGTCGTTCGAATGTAGGAAATCCCGGATCGATTTAAGCAGGAAATACCGCTTTCAATTGAATTGGTTTTACAGGATTCGAAGGTAACATGTTATTTTTGCCTCATTCTTTTACTTACTTTATGCATATCAGTGAACGGTGAAAGCATGTACCGGTCATATCACTACAAATCTGATTACTTAAAAAAATCAGTTGAAACTCACATCACATACAATCAAATCAATCCGAGAAAAAGTTATTTAACTGAAATGGAAGCACGGTAGCATTCTGTTTTATTGACTTCAAACGTTGAGCAAAACTTTAGGATGTGATTGCCACAATACATACATATAAAACTCACCTATATTGCAGTTTTGTACTTAATAACATCTATTTTGTTCAAAATATAAAATACCGGTATATATATATATATATATATTACATATTGGTTGCCTCACTTAGACTATCATGGGATGAACATACATAAACAATGCGTATACATGAAATATGTGTACTATAGGTATTAATCTTTCTGTCTCTTAATGTTGGCTTCATAATTCTGCACTAATAAGAATGATCGTATACATGCTTCAATCGGAAAGTATATTGTTAAGTTTTTTAGGAACAAGATACAGGAACTTCGCTTATATCGTATGAACTACTTTGTTGTCGGACCAAATAATTTGAAGTTGAAGACTATGGCACACAAACTGAGGCTGACATTTACACAAAAGGCATTTGTTGAGGAAACAACTGTATCCTTCATTTCATATGAACATCTTTAACTTGCGTCCTTTTGACCAACTAACAAATCAATATGATGTCGATGAGACATAATTATTCGGTAATTCTTCTTTTCCTTTTTATTCAAATAGTAGGTTTTGTAAAACTGTATTACTAACTTTTATATTTATAGATGTTATTGGTCAGATTGTGACCTATGAAGATGTTAAGACCTACAAACAAGGAGGCGACCAAAGTGTCTTTATTAATGTTGTACTCGAGGATGATCAGTAAGTTATTCGCAAATAAAAATAATACTTTACAATAAAACTACTTATATTGTTGTTGATTAAGTTTTACCATAAAATGTATATAGGAGGAACAAGATTTTGGCAACCTTATGGAGTGAACTTGTGGATCAAATTCAACATCACTTGAATGAATTTACAGAGGAACCTTTGATTGTTGTTTTCCAACATATGAAAGCTCAAATTTTTTGAGATTTACCATTAATTACATGTATTTTTCAATTTTAGTTTATAAATATTATATAATTTCATATTTATAATTATAGTAAATATGATACACAGGTAATTACTCAGTGCATAGCTGTTGGTATCAGACAAACATATGGATTAATCCTACGCTGCCCGAATCAATTGAGTTTAAATCCAGGTTTGTCAAGTGTATAATCCTTTTCTATATGTACAAAAAATATAAAAATAGTATTGACAAATAACAATTTTCGACTTATTCAGATTCCTGGTAGTACATCAATCAAACTTTAATATATATATATATCTATAATTTATAAAAAAAATATGCATAAAGTTAATCAAAATTGAGTTGCAGGTATAGGCTTCAAGTTCGTGTTATGGATGGAACCGCTTTTATCTCATTATTGCTTTGGAATCGCGATGCTATGCAGCTTATAGGGAAGTCCGCAAAAGAACTTAAGGAAGGATTAGTTGAGGTATAATACTAAACTTAATTTAGTTGTCAATTATAATATTTCTAACCTTTGAAATTTGGTGTAGACCTCAATTGCGGATGCTGATTGTTCTTATCCAATTGAATTGGACGATATTCTTTATAAAAAATTCATGTTCAAGGTTAATGTTAAGAAAGAGAATATTGAGTCACAGGTCTAAATCTACAATGTTCTTAAGATTACTGATGATGATGAACTTTTGGAGGAATACGGCAAATTCGACGACACTATCACTGTAAACAATTTTACTCACAAACCTGTGAATACATAATTAAATGTCATGACCCCAGTTCGCCCTCCGTGAACATGTCGTGATGACACCTAGTCTCTATAACTAGGTAAGCCTAACAATGCGAAAAACAACATAGCTTGCGGAATAATTAATTAAAACTAAATAACTAAGAGAAAAACTGTATATAAATGCCGCTCGGCATATACAACTCATTAATGCGAAAGTCTATAATATCACCCCAAAACCCGAAAACTCACGGGAACACGGGCTAATGGAAAGTAAATACATAGCTCTAACTCCAGAATGTCTAAAACGAACAGTACGAAAAGGAAAAGCTAACTGTTGAAGCTAGAGTAAGTAAGAGACTCCAGGTCTGCGGACGCGGCAGATGTACCTCGAAATCTCTGCTAGATCTCTCCGCCTCGAGGATGATACGCCTGGGCAGAGCTACCTGGATCTGCACATGAAAAATATGCACAGAAAGGGCATGAGTACACTACAGCGGTACTCAGTAAGTGCCAAGCCTAACCTCGGTTGGGTAGTGACGAGGAAGGTCAGGGTTCTACTGAGATAAAACAATATAAATGATAGGATAAGAAAAAAAACAGTATAGATAAATTCTACAACGAGGATCCAACAGGATAAATAAGGAATACAGTAATAGAAAACAGAAACAAGGCAATACAAGGAAATGCTGCTCACCACAGGAATGGTAACCGGGGATCTCTTGGTATCTCGAGGATCTATTGGTATCCTCACCGTATAACCGAGGGATTTTTTGGTATCCCGAGGATCTCTTGGTATCCTCTATAGAAATTCGGGGATATCTTGGTATCTCGAGGATCTCTTGCTATTGGGATCTCTTGGTATCTCGAGGATCTCTTGGTATCCTCAATAGCGATTCGGGGATCTCTTGGTATCCCGCACTCTCAGTCCAGAATATATCACGTACAGGGGATCTCCCGGGATGCCGTCCCATAGTCCCAAATTTAAAATAAACAATATCATCTCAAACAACAAGAAGAAAAAAAAATACTAAACTCGGAACAAGTAATAGTAAATTCTAGCCTAACATGCTTCACGTAGTACAAACAAGACAGTTTAAGCAAATAGGCAAGTAAGTCAACTAAACATGCTTCTCTAAGCTAAAACAGGAAGAGCTTACAATTAGGATAAACATATGAGCAAGAAAACTCAATTGAAATACTTCAAGTAAAAATGGATTTTTCAACAATTAGCTCAAGTACGCACTTCTCACCTCACGTACGAGGCATCCAAATATCAAATATCATGTCCTAAGGGAAAAAGGTCCCCCACACAAGGTTAGACAAGCCACTTACCTCGAACCGGCACAAAATCAACTAGAAACCACGCCTTTGCCACGAGTATATGACTCCAAATGGCCCAAATCTATTCAATTCAATTACATATCGTAAATAACATCTCCAGCAACTGATTCTACTATTTAATTTAAAGCTAAGACGTGAATTTAGGTAAAATAACCAAAATGCCCCTCATGCCAACATCTCGGAACTAGATAATTTTCACATTTTCAGAACCCTCGTACTCTCACGAGTCTAAGCATAATAAGAACACTGAAATCGGAGTCCAAATGACCCCTCAAATCCTCCATTAAAGGTCTAAGAATTTGTCCCCCAATTTCTACCAAAATTTCGAAATTAAATGATGAAATTAACTAAAGATTGATGGAATATAACTAGAAAGGATTAAAAAAATATTACCCAATGATCTCCTTTTCGAAACCCTCTCAAAACCGCCCTCTCCCGAGCTCCAATTTGATTTTCCAACTTTTGAAACTAAACCCTCGAATTTCATATTTCACACCAGCTATTTCCGCATTTGCGGTCCTGGGACCGCATCTGCGTACAAGTAGCCGCACCTGCGAATTTTATTTAAAAGGTCAAGTTTCGCATCTGCGGTCCCGCTTCTGCGAACCTTGTGCCGCTTCTGCGGTTTTCACTAAAATGCCCAGCTTCCGCTTCTGCGGTCCTAATCTCGCAGATGCGGCTCCACTTCTGCGGTTTAAGTTCCGCATCTGCGGAACATGCTCCTCCTACCCAAAATCTGCATCTACGCTTGCCTGGCCGCTTCTGCGGCTACGTACCTACGGAACCCAAATCGCAGGTGCGGTTATGACAAATACCAGCAGTCTTCAGCAACTCTTCAACTTCAAAAACCTTCCCTCAACCATCTGAATTCATTCCGAGGCCCCCGGGACCTTAACCAAAAGCGCCAATAACACCTAATACCTAATTTAAACTTGTACCAACCCTTAAATCACCTAAAACAACGTCGGAAACTCGATTAAATCAAGGATTTGAGCCTAAGAACTTCAAATTATCAAACACGCTTTCGATCAAAAACCTAACCAAACCTCGTCCGAATGACCTGAAATTTTACACATACATCCCAAATGACATGACAGAGCTACTGCAACTTCCGAAATTCCATTCCGACCCTCAGATCAAAATCTCACTATCAGACTGGAATCTTAAAAAACTCGAACTTCGGCATTTCAAGCCTAAATCAGCTACGAACCTCCAAAACACATTCCGAACACGCTCCCAACCCCGAAATCACCTAGCGGAGCTAACGAAACCATCGTATTTACATTCTGAGTCCGTCTTCACATTGTTCCAACTACGGATAACTTTCCAACACTTAAGCTCTCATTTAGGGACTAAGTATCCCCAAACTCTTCGAAACTCAAAACCGAACATCTCGGCAATTCAAATTAGCATATATATACTTGGGAAAAGCAGTTAATAAGGGATCAGAGCGTTAATTCTTAAGATGACCGGCCGGGTTGTGTCACGATCCAAAATCTAACCATGGTCGTGATGGTGCCTATCATGTTACAAGGCAAGCCTATTTCCCAAAATATTACTACTAATTAATTTTAAGGATTTAATAAAATAATACCAACATTCAAACTTCTCATAACTAAATCAACTCTAAATATAATTAATATAAAAATACGGAAGCTTGCCCCAAACATCAGGGTGTCACTAAGTCATGAGCGTCTAAAATAATAAACTAAGATATATATAAACTGTCTAACTGTCCAAAAGAAGAAACGACAAAAGGAATAACAAGGTCCTGCAGAATTAGCAGCTACCTTGCAATCTCCAATTAAAGCCAGCCTAAACTCAACGATCACAGCGCTCTAATTCACCTGGATTTGTACATAAAGTGCAGGGTGTATTATGAGTACAACCAACTCAGTAGTAACAGAAATAACTAAGGAACTGAGCAGTAGTGACGAGCTAAGGAAAATAGTCCAATTATTTATTTTCATAATTTACAATAAACATGAATAAACAGGTAAATGCAACAACAACAAACGTAAATGCAACCTCACAACAATGTCACTCCATCACTCAGCGCTCGCACTCAACACTCAATACTCAATACTCAATACACTCAATACTCTGCTCACCGGGGGTGTGTACAGACTCCGGAGGGGCTCCCAAAGCCCAAGCGCTAAGCACGGACAACTCATGTGCCATTACATCAATACCTGTATCCGCACGGTCAACTCACGTGCTACGCGGACAACTCATGCGCTATGGCATAAATACCTGGACCCGCACGGTCAACTCACGTTCTACACGGACAACTCATGCGCTATGGTATTAATATCCTCACAACTAGGCCATCATATCAATACCTGAATCCGCACGGTCAACTCACGTGCTACGCGGACAACTCACGCGCTATGGTATAAATACCTGGATCCGCACGGTCAACTCAAGTGCTACGCGGACAACTCTTGCGCTATGGTATCAATATCCTCCCAAACAGGCCCTCGGCCTCACTCAATCATGTACCTCACTAGCCTTACCATCATCAACAAATAAGGGGACACATCCCACGTCAAGTATCACAGCATATTAGCAAATAATAGAGACTGAAGTAAATATGTACAATAATTTCTATGACTGAGTACAAATAGTGTGAGCATGAATAAAGCCTAAGCATGATCTCTACCATGAAGGCAAATAAGTTCAACAACAAGTAAACACATAACCAAAGATAATAGCTATTAGGCCTCGCAGCCTCACGGGATAGACCAAGTTCAATCCCTCGAGGTACACACTCACACGCCCGTCACCTAGCATGGATATCACCTCCAAATAATCACATGCTATCAATTTCTTCGGGTTTATACCCTCAAAGCCAGAGTTAAAACTGTTACTTACCTCAACCGCGTAAAATCCTACTTTAGGATGCCCTCGTCTCTGGACTCAGTATCTAAAAGCACTTAATCTAGCCATACTTAGATTAATACCATAAACATATGCTAAAAAATCGAATTCCACAATAAAAACTACAAAATATGCCAAAAATTCGAAATCGGCCAAAACCCGGCCCTCGACCCACATCTCGGAATCCATCAAAAATGGCATAATAATAATCCTCGTCCTCTCTTGAGTCTAACCATATAAAATTTGTCAAAATCGGACTTCGTTTGATCCCTCAAATCATCACTTAAAACTCTCCAAAACTCAAACCCTAACTCCCTCAATTTCACTTTGAAATCATCAATCAAATCACAAAAACGAAGATGAATTCATGAAGCATAACCAAAATCGACTAGAGAAAGCTTACCCCAATTCATATGGTGAAAAATATCCTCCAAAATTGCCCAAATCCGAGCCCCCCCCCCCCCCCCC
>MU743002.1:87968-98325 GCA_026770625.1 Nicotiana glauca
TACCCCAATCCATATGGTGAAAAATCGCCTCCAAAATCGCCCAAATCCGAGCTCCCCAACTCAAAATATGACTGAATGAACAAACCCTAATTTTATATATTTTTCTGCCAGTTATTCTGCCTTATTTCTTGTGTCAAACTATCCTAAAACTCACTTTTTATGCCTCCAATGGATTCCTTGTGAAATTCTAGTCAAGTTAGTCTTTTGAATCACTCAATTTGACCTTATAATGAATGAGATATGTAGGTTTTAATATTTGCAAATAGTGCAAATTTTTAAATACACTGCTAGTGGCAATTTCGTAATTAATCTGGAAAAAAATCTGGCAACCTAATTCTTAGTAAAATGACCATAAAATTCTCATACGATATCCGAATTCAACGATTCTTTTTGCTACGGGTTCGTCATTACGATACGGATCTAATGCTTCAATCAAAAACGAAACTGGAGCTTATTTGTTCAATATGATATCATTTATACTTGAAGAAACGACATTGAAACATAAGAAAAACAAGCACAACACAACCCAAACCTATCTGAAACTCACCCGAGACCCTCGGGACCTCAAACAATAATTCCAAAAAGTATATATCACTACACAAACTTAGTCGAACCTCTGAAACACCCAAAATAATACCAAAACACTATTTCAACCTCGAATTCAAGCCTAAGAATTTCTAAACTTCCAACTTTCGCCAATTCAAGCCTAATTCTACCACGGACCTCCAAATTATATTCCGGACACACACCTAAGTCTAAAATGACCAAACGAAGCTAATCGAATCATAAAAATCCAAATCCGAATTCGTTTACTCATAAGTCAACTTCCGATTGACTTTTTGTAACTTAGCTTTCTAACTAATGTTTATTTCACTCCAAAACTACTCCGAACCCAAACCTACCAACTCGATACAACTCAACACAGCTGAACAATACATAAAGAAGCATAGATAGGGGAAATGAGGCTAAAATTCTCAGCACGAACGATCAAGTCGTTACATCCTCCCCCTCTTAAACAAACGTTCATCCTCGAATGTGTCTAAAAACATACCTGGAGTCTCAAATAGGTGAAACCTTCAGCAATACCTTCTTGTCACATTCAAATCATATGAAATCATCTCGTGGTCACATCATACTCATCACGTACCCATCCAACCACTATTTTCACTAATAGGGACACTACCGAACATATAAGTCCACAAGCACGTGCTCACGCTATCAACACCTTAGTGCTCAATTTACAGTCAAAACCTGGCCTCAAATCCTCCAAACAGGCCCAACATCAACACAAAAATCACATCTCGCACCTCATCTAGGGAATCACAATCCGTCGATGCACAACTAATACCGAGCACTCATGTGCGCATACGAATGCGTGGAAGGAATTCAAAGAGTTACACATCAAGCTGAATCAATACCGCACGATAAGAATTCAAGAATGTGAAATTTTTCTAAAGGTTCTGTAGCCTCTCGAAGATAAGTACAGGCGTCTCCGTACCGATCTGCAAGACTCTACTAAACCCGCTCATGACTCGTGAGACCTATGTAACCTAGGCTCTGATACTAACTTGTCACGACCCAAAATCTAACCATGGTCGTGATGGCGCCTATCATGTTACAAGGCAAGCCTATTTCCTAAAATATTACTACTAATTAATTTTAAGGATTTAATAAAATAATACCAATATTCAAACTTCTCATAACTAAATCAACTCTAAATATAATTAATAAGCTAGCCCCAAATATCGGGGTGTCACTAAGTAATGAGCGTCTAAAACAATAAACTAAGATATATATAAACTGTCAAACTATCCAAAAGAAGAAACGACAAAAGGAATAACAAGGTCCTGCGGAATTAGCAGCTACCTTGCAATCTCCAATTAAAGCCAGCCTAAACTCAACGATCACAACGCTCTAATTCACCTGGATCTGTACATAAAGTGCAGGGTGCAGTATGAGTACAACCAACTCAGTAGTAACAGAAATAACTAAGGAACTGAGCAGTAGTTACGAGCTAAGGAAAACGATCCAATTATTTATTTTCATAATTTACAATAAACATGAATAAACAGGTAAATTCCATAAAAACATCAAATACCATAAACAAGTTAACAGGCAAATGCAACAACAACAAAAGTAAATGCAACCTCACAACAATGTCACTCCATCACTTAGAACTCGCACTCAACACTCAACACTCAATACACTCAATACTCTGCACTCACTGGGGGTGTGTACAGACTCCAGAGGGGCTCCCAAAGCCCAAGCGCTAAGCACGGACAACTCACGTGCCATCACATCAATACCCGGATCCACACGGTCAACTCACGTGCTACGCGGACAACTCACGCGCTATGATATAAATACCTGGACCCGCACGGTCAACTCACGTGCTTCATGGACACCTCACGCGCTATGGTATTAATATCCTCACAACCAGGCCATCATATCAATACCTGGATCCGCACAGTCAACTCACGTGCTACGCGGACAACTCACGCGCTATGATATAAATACCTGGACCCGCACGGTCAACTCACGTGCTTCATGGACACCTCACGCGCTATGGTATTAATATCCTCACAACCAGGCCATCATATCAATACCTGGATCCGCACAGTCAACTCACGTGCTACGCGGACAACTCACGCGCTATGATATAAATACCTGGACCCGCACGGTCAACTCACGTGCTTCATGGACACCTCACGCGCTATGGTATTAATATCCTCACAACCAGGCCATCATATCAATACCTGGATCCGCACAGTCAACTCACGTGCTACGCGGACAACTCACGCGCTATGATATAAATACCTGGACCCGCACGGTCAACTCACGTGCTTCATGGACACCTCACGCGCTATGGTATTAATATCCTCACAACCAGGCCATCATATCAATACCTGGATCCGCACAGTCAACTCACGTGCTACGCGGACAACTCACGCGCTATGATATAAATACCTGGACCCGCACGGTCAACTCACGTGCTTCATGGACACCTCACGCGCTATGGTATTAATATCCTCACAACCAGGCCATCATATCAATACCTGGATCCGCACAGTCAACTCACGTGCTACGCGGACAACTCACGCGCTATGATATAAATACCTGGACCCGCACGGTCAACTCACGTGCTACATGGACACCTCACGCGCTATGGTATTAATATCCTCACAACCAGGCCATCATATCAATACCTGGATCCGCACAGTCAACTCACGTGCTACGCGGACAACTCACGCGCTATGGTATAAATACCTGGATCCACATGGTCAACTCACGTGCTATGCGGATAACTCACGCACTATGGTATCAATATCCTCACAACCAGGCCCTCGACCTCACTCAATCATGTACCTCACTAGCCTCGCCATCATCAACAAATAAGGGGACACATCCCACATAAAGTATCATAGCATATTAGCAAATAATAGAGACTGAAGTAAATATGTACAATAATTTCTATGACTGAGTACAAATAGTGTGAGCATGAATAAAGACTAAGCATGGTCTCTAACATGAAGGCAAATAAGTTCAACAAAGAGTAAACACATAACCACATATAATAGCTATTAGGCCTCGCAGCCTCACGGGATGGACCAAGTCTCAATCCCTCGAGGTATACACCCACACGCCTGTCACCTAGCATCGGTATCACCTCCAAATAATCACATGCTATCAATTTCTTCGGGTTTATACCCTCAAAGCAGAGTTAAAACTTTTACTTACCTCAACCGCGTAAAATCCTACTCTGGGATGCCCTCGTCTCTGGACTCGGTATCCAAAAGCACTGAATCTAGCCATAATTAGATTAATACCATAAAAAATGTGCTAAAAATCAAATTCCACAATAACAACTACAAAATATGCCAAAAATTAGAAACTGGCCAAAACTCGGCCCCCAAGCCCACATCTCGGAATCCGTCAAAATTGGATCAATAATAATCCTCGTCCTCTCCCGAGTCTAACCATATAAAATTCGTCAAAATCGAACTTCGTTTGGTCCCTCAAATCATCACTTAAAACTCTCCAAAACTCAAACCCTAACTCCTTCAATTTCACTTTGAAATCATCAATCAAATCACAAAAACGAAGATGAATTCATGAAGCATAACCAAAATCGACCAGAGAAAACTTACCCCAATCCATATGGTGAAAAATCTCCTCCAAAATCGCCCAAATCCGAGCTCCCCAACTCAAAATATGACTGAATGAACAAACCCTAGTTTTATATATTTTTCTTTATTCTGCCTCGTTTCTCGTGTCAAACTATCCCAAAACTCACTTTTTATGCCTCCAATGGATTTCTTGTAAAATTCTAGTCAAGTTAGGGTTTTGAATTACTCAATTTTACCTTATAATGAATGAGATATGTAGGTTTTAATATTTGCAAATAGTGCAAATTTTTAAATACGCTGCTAGTGGCAATTTCGTAATTAACCTGAAAAATCTAGCAACCTAATTTTTAGTAAAATAACCATAAAATCCTCATACGATATCCGAATTCAATGATTCTTTTTGCTACGGGTTCGTAATTACGATACGGATCTAATGATTCAATCAAAAATGAATTTGGAGCTCATTTATTTAATATGATATCATTTATACTTGAAGAAACGACATCGAAACATAAAAAAAACAAGCACAACATAACCCAAACCTATCTGAAACTCATCCGAGACCCTCGGGAACTCAAACAATAATTCCAAAAAGTCATATATCACTACACAAACTTAGTCGAAACTCTTAAACACCCAAAACAACACCAAAATACCAAATCAACCTCGAATTCAAGCCTAAGAATTTCTGAACTTCCAACTTTCGCCAATTCAAGCCTAATTCTCACGGACTTCCAAATTATATTTTGGACACACACCTAAGTCTAAAATGACCAAACGAAGCTAATCGAATCATAAAAATCCCAAAGGGTCATCACCTATTTTCTCTTTCATTCCGTGCTTCCGAGGACTTGAAAACCTTATTTTTACTTGCATCGATTTGCGTGCACAATTGGGTCGCGTAGTCGGAAAGCTTATATGTTAAATTCTATGAAAATTTTCAAAATGTGGATTTAAAATGATTAAAGTTAACTTGGGTCAATATTTTGGGTAAACGGACCCAGACCCGTGATTAGATGGTCTCGGAGGGTCCGCAAAAAAATATGGGACTTGGGCGTATGCCCGGAATCGAAATTCGAGGTCCCAAGCCCGAGAAATAAATTTTTAAAAGAAATTGTTTTTCTGAAATTAATTTAGAAATTTGAAATGAAAATGGATTAGAAAGCGTTGGTATCGGGCCCGTATTTTGGTCTGGTGCCCGGTACAAGTATTATATATGGTTTAAGCACTTCCTGTGAAATTTGGTTGAAATCGCACGTCATTTGACATGTTTCGGACCTAAAACTCTAAAAATGAAAGTTTATGAAGTTTGATGAAAAAGTGATGATTTTGAGGTTTGATTCCTCGTTTATGATATTATTTTGGCGATTTAATCGCATGGTTAAGTTCGTAGGATATTGTTAAGTTAGTGTGTGTGTTTGGTTAGGAGCCCCGAGGGCTCGGGAGTGTTTCGGAGGTGTTCGAGTGGTTGAAACTTAGAAAAAAATTACAGAAAAATCACTGCTGGTGCACCATGTCTGGTGTATTTGCACCTGCGGTCCTTTGGCCGCAGATGCGGATTCGCAGGTGCGGACAGTGGGTCGTAGATGCGGTCTCCTTCGCAGATGCGGATTTCTCCCTCGCAGATGCGGTCTGCAGAAGCAGATCCTTTCTTCGCAGGTGCGGCCCCAGCGGAGCCTAGCCATTTCCGCAGAAGCGGCTTTTTTTCCACACGTGCGGTGTCGCAAGTGCGACCCCTGTACCGCAGATGCGAAAGTCGGGCAGTGGGTCTTTTTTAAAAACATAACTTTCAGCGATTTTCTTTCAAACTTTCTCAACAATTAGAAGACTAGGGCGATTTTCTCAAGGGATTTTCTTCTCAAATCACAAGTAAGCACTTACTAACTGATTTCTGTCCATTTTCTAGTGTTTTTCATCAACTTTTATCAATAATCTTAGGGTTTTAATGGTAGAAAATTTGGGAAATGGGTAGAGTTAGGGTTTTTCATTTTTTCTTGATTTAGACCTCGTTATGGGGTCGAATTTAAAAATAAATTGTATATCCGGGCTCGTGGGGGAATGCGTAATATGGGATTGGTTCGAACCTCATATTTTGACCAAGCGGGCCTGGGGTCGATTTTTGGAATTTTGGGAGGAAAGCTTAGAAATTCATATTTAGGCATTGGGTTTAGTTTGTTTAGCTATTATTAATATTGTAAAGTCATTATTTCATAGATTTGACTGAGTTGGAGCCGAATTCGAGGGGTAAAGCTATACCGAGTTGAGTTTGGAGCACTCGAGGTAAGTGTTTGAACTAACTTTGGCTTGAGGGAATAGGATTAGAGTATTATTTGCTAATTGCTAAATGTTGAGTACGGTGTATAGGCATGGTGACGGGTATCTATACACCGGTGTCTAGCATGACCATGAGTCCTAATTTGTGCTTATTTGGGATTCTGTAGCCACTCTTCCTTGCTTAATTGATGGTTTCTATATAACGTGAACAATATGAAGAGGAAATATGATTTGTAAACTCCTTGGAGCATTGGCTCGAATTATGACATGATTAGGAAGTAAGAAATGAACGAAAGATAAAGAGATGTAATTATTCCCTTGCCGGGACGTGTACGTTATTGTTGTTGCTCCCTTGCCGGGAATTAACTGTCTATTTGTATTCTCCCTTGCCAGGATAGATGAATTGATACTTGTTCCCTTGCCAGGAAACCATTATATATTATGAAATGGGATCGTGTGGCATGCTGACCACTTATATATCATGAAATGGGATCGTGTGGCGCGCCGACCACTTATATATTATGAAATAGGATCGTGTGGCACTCCGACCACTTATACATTATGAAATGGGATCGTGTGGCACGCCGACCACTTATATATCATGAAATGGGATCGTGTGGAACGCCGACCACTTATATATCATGAAATGGGATCGTATGGCACGCCGACCATGTATTCTGTGTTAGAAGAGACCAGTTGTAGTTTTCCTTATTTTTCCTACCGTTCTATTTTATTTGTTATTCCCAAAAGCATGTTCCCCTCCCAGTCTTAATTATTACTTTCCGCTGTTATTTTGTAGTACTTGTATATATATATATATATATCTGCACAGGTTGATTGGTAGTCCTATCTAGCCTCATCACTACTTTATCGGGGTTAGGCCAGGCACTTACTAGCAAATGAGGTCGGTTGTGCTGTTGCTACACTCTGTGCATCTTTTTGCACAGATCACAGTATCAGAGCAGGAGCTTTTGGACAGCAGTAGGAGCATTGGGAGCTGATTTCAGTCCAGAGATTTTCGAGGTAGCCTTGCTGACGTCCGCATGGCCCGGAGTCTCTCTTATCTTTGTTTTCATTTGATTTCCTTTGTATTGGATCAGACAGCACTGTATTTTTATTCAGACTTTGTATTTAGCATTCTGTAGGAGTTCGTGAGTTAGTGACACCAGATCTGGGTAGAGATGTATTTGAGCTTCCGCACTTGGTTTCGGTTATTTATGTTTTGAGTCTTTCGCTTTTATATTAATTGTCTCATCTTTCTTTATATTGTCGATGTTGTTAAGAGAAGTATTAAATTAATTGGCTTGCCTAGCTCCTATTAGAAGGCGCCATCACAACTACCGATGGTGGGAAAATTCGGGTCGTGAAAAGTTGGTATCAGAGCACTAGGTTACATAGGTCTCACAACTCACGGACAAACTTAGTAGAGTCTGAGGGATCGGTACGGAGACGTCTTTATTTATTCCCCAGAGGCTGCAGAGTTAGGAAAAAAAATTTCACTTTCGTTCTTTCTTGTCTTGCGATTCTGTTTCTCAATATACTACTGATTGTGTTTCTACTCTATTCTTTCGTAGATGGCGAGAACACGTGCTTCCTCTTCTACCACGCAGCAGCCCGAGCCCCCAGCAGCAGCTCCTACGAGGGGTAGAGGGCGAGGTCGAGGCCGTGCCAGAGGCCGAGGCAGGGGCAGAGCTCAGCCCCAAGCAACAGCCCTAGAGGTGGAGCCTCATATTGATTATGATGAGGATTTCCAGCCCCAGCAGCTCCGGTGGGCCCAGCTCAGGTCCCGGAGGGGTTCATAGTCACCCTAGATCTTCAGGACGCTTTGGTCAGACTGGCAGGCTTTGTGGATAGCATCACTAGAGCGGGTTTGCTTTCAATAGCACCGGCCGCTTCTCAGGCTGGAGGAGGAGTTCAGACTCCTGCTACACGTACTCCGGAGCAGGTAGCTCCCCAGGCTCATGTTCCAGTGGTTCAGCCAGCTGTGGCAATTCAGCCAGGTATTGTGGCACAGGCCGATAATGGAGTGGCTATGTCTTCAGATGCTTTGGGGAGGCTTGATAGGTTCTCCAAGATCTTCACCACCACATTCAGCGGTACTTCTTCAGAGGATCCACAAGATTTCTTATTTAGCTGCCATGAGATCCTTCGGACTGTGGGTATTGTGAAGACTAATGGGGTCGACTTCGCCACTTTTCGACTAGCAGGATCCGCCAAGACTTGGTGGAGGGACTATTGTTTATCTAGACCAGCACAGTCGCCATCACTGACTTGGGACAAGTTTGCAGAGTTATTTTTGGAGAAGTTTCTCCCAGTTACTCAGTGAGAGGCTCTTCGCAGGTAGTTTGAGCGCCTCCAGCAAGGCTCTATAACAGTCACTCAGTATGAGACCCGGTTTATTGATCTAGCATGCCATGCTATTGTTATACTCCCCACAGAGCGAGAGGGTGCGGAGGTTTATTAATAGATTGATTCAGCCGATCTGTCTCCAGATGGCTATGGGAGCCGATAGTGAGATTTCTTTTCAGTAGGTGGCCAATGCAGCCCATAGAGTTGAGATGGCTCTTGCACGGGGAGGTGGTCATGGGTCAGATAAGAAGCCCCGTCATGCAGGTAGGTTCAGTGGTACCTCGTCTGGAGGTGGGGATTCTTATGGTAGAGGCCATCCTCCGAGGCCCTTTCAGTCAGCCCTACAGGTCTCACATGGTACTTCAGGTGGTCGTGGCTCTCAGCCGCAGTCTTCTGACCAGCAGCTTTTTAGTTCACCATCAACACCTATCAGCGCACCACCACTCCGTTATTCTCAGCAGCCGAGGGCTTGTTACACGTGTGGTGACACGAGACATATTGCTAGGTATTGCCCTCGAGCTTCTGACAGCTCTCAACAGCAGGGTCCTCGTCCTATGATTCAGGCATCAGGTGATCTACAGGCCGCCCAGCCAGCTAGAGGCGGGGGTAGAGGCCATAGAGGTGGAGGTAGAGATCATAGAGGTGGAGCTCAGACCGCCAGAGGTAGAGGCCAGCCAACAGCCGATCATCCCAGAGATATTGTTCAGGGAGGTGGGGCCCTGCCCCGGTGTTATGCTCTTCCAGCTAGGCCAGAGGCTGAGTGTTCAGATACAGTTATTACAGGTACTATTCTGGTTTGTGATAGGGATGCTTCAGTGCTATTTGACCCTGGGTCTACGTATTCATATGTGTCATCCTATTTTGCACCCTACCTGGTTATGCCTAGTGATGCTTTGGGTATTCCTGTTCATATATCTACACCGGTGGGTGATTCTATAGTGGTCGATCGAGTTCATCGTTCCTGTGTAGTAGTGTTTGAGGGTCTTGAGACCCGTGTTGATTTATTGCTCTTAGACATGGTATATTTCGATGTTATATTAGGGATGGATTGGTTGTCCCCGTATCATGCTATCTTGGATTGTCACACCAAGACCGTAACCTTGGCTTTACCAGATTTTCCCCGATTGGAGTGGAGAGGGAACCCAGGTCATGCCACCCGCAGTGTTATTTCATATGTGAAGGCTCGACGCATGGTCGAGAAGGGGTGTTTAGCTTACCTAGCGTATGTTCGCAATTCCAGCGCAGAGGTCCCTTCTATTGATTATGTTCCTATTGTTCAAGAGTTCCCCGAGGTTTTCCCTTTAGACCTGCCGGGTATGCCACCCGATAGGGATATTGATTTCTGTATTGATTTGGCTCTGGGCACCCAACCCATTTCCATTCTGTCGTACCGCATGGCCCCGCTAGAGTTGAAAGAGTTAAAGGATCAGTTGCAGGATTTGCTGGAGAAGGGTTTCATTAGACCCAGTGTTTTTCCTTGGGGTGCGCCGGTGTTATTTGTGAAGAAAAAGGATGGTTCGATGAGGATGTGCATTGATTACCGGCAATTGAACAAAGTGACGATAAAGAACAAGTATCCACTGCCGAGGATTGACGATTTGTTCGAC
>MU743009.1:0-19654 GCA_026770625.1 Nicotiana glauca
TCTTATTACCACTGAGTTGGAAGTACTCACTCTACTCCCTGCACTTCGCGTGCAGTTGCAGGTACTGTTTCACCCAGTAGCGGGTTAGTAGCGGACTGAAGGTATTGCTATCGTGGCTAAGCAAGGTGACCGCCAACGTTCACGGCACCGAGATTCTTCTCCTTTTGTTTTCCAGATTTTACCCTATGTATTATATATCTTAAATTGTAATAAGGATCCTCCTAGATGCTCGTGACTTGTGACACCCGTTCGGGCTGTATTGAGCGGTATTCATATTGATTAGTATGATAAACTCATATTCGAACTGCTATATAACAGATTAACTGCTTTAAGTGGTGTTCCGAGATGGTCTGGCTGGCCTTATGTTCACGAGAGGCGCCATCACGACCGGGTTTGGAAATTGGGTCGTGACAGGTGTTAGGCACTTCTGGGTTTCGTGGTGTTAGCACGGTCGCTTTGATCATACTTGGCTTAATCAAATTTTTTAATTACCCATTTTAGAACCTATGTGGATTTGCCCTTTTTAATTAAAAAAAGTTATGTTGAAAACAAGTCACGCGTATGTGTACCTATGTTGTTTGGCGCGTCGAAAAATATGTCACGTGAATATGTCCATAATTAACAACACTTTATTATTATTAAGAAAGTTTGATTGAAGTTACGCGAACATATACTCCGATTTTATTTTTAGAATCGTAATTATGTCACGCGAACGTGTCCACAATCACGACGATATATTAAACGTGCCTAAAGCAAACTACCAGTATTCATTTGTAGTATCTAAGTTATAATTCTTAATGGGAGGGCCATAGGTGATTTAATTAGGATGACACACCTCAATTTTTTTTTTAAAAAACTACACTTAATTGAAAGGGTCTAATGATATTATTATCTAAAATTGGTGTAGACTTAGTAGGCAGCTGTAGTTGTAAAGAAAAAAGTTTGAAGCGCATGATTAGGACTTCAATTATTTAAAGCCCAATTTTTGATTTTAGATTAAGCCCAAAGAAGTTATTTAAAAGAAAGGTTGGGCTAAAACACGAGCCCAGAAATGTGGCAAGGCAGGCGCCCATTTCCAAGCAGGCCAACATATCTAGGCCCAATCCATTATTCAAGACATGCTGTTGGGGTGGGGGGGGGGGATAAGAGCTGAGGAGGTTTGGCTCGAAATGAGCCCAAATAGAAGAATGTAGTTGGGTCAGATCCACACTCCAAATACTTGGCCACGATAATTCACATGCCAAGGCTATAATAAAGCCCATCAATATACAATAATATGATATGCAAGCCCCAAAAATCACAATACCCAAATAACCACGTTATACACCTTTTAAAAATTATTTTACTATTAATGTCAGCAATATACATTTGGGATTTAAAATTACTCATTAGTTATGTTGAATTCACATATACAATTATCTTAACAGTACTAAAATTCTAAACAATTTAAATTGGAAATATACAATAGTCATCAAACATATAACCTATTGCTCAAATTATAACTCTTAAAAAGAGCTCAAATGCTTAAGACCAGATTCTAAAAGGACCTAAACAAACAGAATTATGACATGAACCAACCCTGCATTGAGAATCATCATTGACCTACAAATTTAAACGAAACCAACAAAATGTTTATCATTTGATTTGGACAAATAATACAGAACACTTAAGTATTCTAAATACTCAATCATGAAAACCCTTAGCCAAATCACAAACCAACAAAATAGACTAAGATCCTAAACCAAACTTGAAGATGAAATGCAAAGTCAGCAACATGAATGAGTGGAGACACATAAAAGGAAAGCTAAAATTAATACAAAGACTAGATAAACTTTAAAGAACATGTGAATAGAATTAAGTAAAAATAACATTTATCACTAAATCACCAAAATTTAACTACATGTTTCAAACTTACACTTCACATATCATTCATGGTTCAAGAAGTACCTGGACGTCAAAATAAAGCAAAAGGGAGTAAGGATTTCAGCAATAGCAAGAAAATAGGAGCAAAGCGACAAATCAACAGCAGGACTCAGCTTCTTTGAACCCTCTTTAGACCCAGAAAACCAGAAATTCCATGGAAAACCTTTTAAGTACTCAAAGAAATAATTAGGAAGCAATTCGAGGCAAACTTAACGAAAGGAATGCAGAGAATTTTTATTGTATTTTTCAGGGTCTCCCTTTATGATTTTTGTGTGAAAGAAGGGGTATATATATAGCACTTAAGAGTGCCATGTGCTGTTGAAAATAAAATGGGAATTATTTCCTCACAAGACATCTTTTCTAACAGAATTGGGACAATTGACAACCTTTGATTGGCTCCAATATTTGTGCTGGCCAAAATTAGGCCAGCTGCCCCAGATTCTAGAAGTTTATCTTCTAAAAATCTGATTTCCTATTTTCAAATTAGCCTCCTAAGTTTCATCTATTCAATTAAGACCCTAGGAGTGTTTAACAATTATAAACTAAATCAAACAACACAAAAATATGAATTAACAATAAGGAAGCTCAAACGGGACAAATCCTAATTCAATTAAGCTTTTAACTAAACCTGAATTCTTTTATCATTGAAATTGAAATCCAAACGACATAAAACAGGAACATTTGAACCTAACATGAATCCAGTATTCCAAATTAGTGAGCTATTTTCTAAGAATTAAACCTATTGAACCAACTAACATCATTGTATCAGGAATCAAATAACAACAGGAAACTAACATGCATGATTTTAAATTAAATTAACTGGACACAATATTAATAAACCCTAAAACGACAAACTGACTAATCAATGACTATGATAAAAAAATAAATTAACCCTAAAAAAATAATGATTAGTCTAAATCACTAAAGGCAAGAGTAAACAAATAATTCTGAACAAAAATAATAACCTAAATGATGCAACTACCAACAGAACAAACACATGAAGAATAATCAAAGAAAAGAAAAACGACAAAGAAAAGAGAAATAGAAACAAAGTAGGAAATTACCTAGGTTGATGTAAGAAACAAATTGGACTCGGAGGACCTGGCCGGAGCTTGAACTAGTTAGGGCAGTTTTGAAAAATAAATCAAACCCACATGAATCAATTGCCCCTGTTAAGAGCAAGTGACATATGTAGGTCTGAACCGTTTAAACTTCCAGAATCACTCGGTAGAGGCTTCTAGAGTTTTCAGATTCTGGATCTGAAAATACTTGATTTTGGAGGGGCCTTTTAGGACAACCAACAAGGTATTAGAGTTGAGGGGAGTGAGGATATGGCCTGGTGAAATTTTGTATTGATTTGGAGGGATTAGGGTTTGGACATTGACTTTTAGATCTTGCATTCGAGGATTTGGGTGGGGATTTTGGAGAAAATGTTTGTGGATTCGAAAAGGGTAGGGAACAGAGACTATGGGGTGTTAATTTTGGGGTGTTTGGAGCACCGGAACTATTGTGAGTCGATTTTCGGTGGTAGTTGGCGGCGGAGGCGACGTGGTTCTTGGGGCGACTGGGGTTTGTTTCTTCAGGTTGATAAAGATTGAATGAGGGGGGTTCGAATGGGTATGGGGGCATTTGAATAGTTTTATACGAGAAATAGGGCCAATTCCCATCCATTTGATCAAAAGAGATCAACGGATGGGATTTGTTGGACAGGAAACAACGTCGTTTGGTTAAGTAGGGGGCTGGACCGGGTAGCTAGGTTTTGGGCTTGGGTAGGAATGGGTTAAGAATTGAGAGATTGGGTTGGTTGGGCTTAGGATTAGTTTGGCCAATTTTAAAACAACAATTTCAATTTCCTCTTTTCTTTTTGTTTTCTTTTCTCTCTCTTTTTTTTTTCTTTTTTTTTAATTAAAAATCCTAAGTTAAAAATCCTAAATTAATCTAAAATATAAAATTAGGCTAATTATCTAATTATAAATTTTAAACAATTTCTTGATCCTAAACTAAAAGTGAAAAATCACTAATTTAAGAATTAAAAACAATAAATGTAAAAATGAGCCAATCTTTTGTGATTTTTGTTTTAGTAAAGCAATTAATCAACTAATTAACCCTAAAAATATGGAAATAAAATCTAAATGCAATGCATGGTATTTTTATATTTTTTTTTATAATTTTAATAAAAGTAAACATGCACAGAAATGCAAACAATTAACACAAATTCCTACAAAAATCCTATAAAAAATTGCAAATATTTTGATTCTTTTTTTAGGAAGGAAATCTAAAGGATGAACCAAAGGAAAATATTTTGAATTTTTATTTGATATCCTGAAAGAAAGATTTCGAGCTAAGAAATGAAAAATATAAAAAATATTTTTGAATTTCAGTTTTGATTATCTAAGGAAGACACTTTGAAGATAAACCAAATATAAAATACATTATTTTTTTCTTCTATGTACAATGTCCTAAAGTCATAGTAAAAAATAAATTTTTTTTTTCTATTCATTTTTTATTAATTTCCTAAAGAAGAACCTCAAAAGAAAATCTTTTTGGATTTTTGGAATTAATATCTTAAAGAAAACTTTTAAAAAGGTACTAAAAGAAAATTCTCTTCTTTTTTATTTTTTTGAATTTTCAGTCTTAATATATTAAAGAAAATATAAAAGCATTTTTTTTATTTTGAGTTCTAGATATTAATTTTCTAAGGGAAAACCACCACAAAAGAATTTTTATTTTATTTCTAGAATTAGTATTCTAAAGAAAACTTCTAATAGAAATATAAAACGCAAAACCTCTTTTTTTGATTTTTTTTTTGATTTTTGAGTTACAACACACTTTTTAAATACAAAGTAGAAAGTACAATAACAAAAGACTCGACATTACTGTACAAAACTAGAAAGTGAAAGACGACATAAAATGAAAAATAGACTCAAAACATAAAAAATAAAAAAAATCTCCTTAAGCTACTCCTGAATGAGCGATCCTATCTGGATGGTTCCGGGGTGTCTGTCATGCTCATACTCCGATAAATAGACCCACACCTGTATGAGAAAATTAAGACCAAATAAAGTTAAAGACCTAGAACACTATAGGAGATAATAACCCTTCACGTTGGTCACATGCAAGACACGATTGTGACTATTGTTCCAAAATTAGCCTATGTGGCTAAAAGTGGATAAAAATGCAAGATTTGGTTAAGACCACGCGAAGCCAAGAACCTAAGACTCACTAGGAAGACCGGACCATTTGTGGGCTACCTATGTATCCCGCCCTGAGAGACGAGAATCAGGTATGCGTAGTTCGGACAGATTGGATAAAAAATAACTAATTTAGAGAGAATATATTTTTTGTCTTTTTTTGAAAAATGATGAAACAGGTAAACCCTTTTTTGGATTTTCTTTTCCCACTTTTTATTTTATTTTTGGAAAATGATGGGAAAGTGCAAAATCTTTATGGATTTTTTATTTTTTTGGTCTTTTTCTTAAAAAAAATGTGAAAGAAGAACATAACTTGGCTCGACTTGCTTTATTTTCACACTTCAACCTCTTTTCTTTCTTATTTACTCTCAAACCTCATTGGTCCGTCAAATGACCATTTTACCCTTGAAGATTGCAACATTTAGCACATCGGATTCATCGGGTTGATCTTTGTTTTTGGGTACACTTGTCCTAGACGGACCCAACCCCTGTGTTGAGTCCCCTAAGTCAAATGCACGTGATGCAAACTGTAACGACCCGACCGGTCATTTTGAGATCTACCACGTTGTTCATCAGTATGAGGCCATGAACAACTTCATTTCAGGTATTATGACTTGTACGCGTGGTCAGAATTAAGTTTCGGGAAGTTCAGAGTTGATTTGGAAAGAGAATTCTCATTTCGGAAGCTTAAAGTTGAAAGAATTAACTAGGATCAGAATTTTGAGTAAGCGACCTTGGAATCGGGATCTGAAGGTTCCAATAGGTTCGTATGATGATTTCGGACTTGGGCGTATGCCCAGATCGGGTTTCGGATGACCCGGGAGCGTTTTGGCGCATATTGTGGAAAGTAGCATTTTGAAAAAAATTTCATAAGTTTGGGTTGAAGTACATTTCAGTGATATCTGTGTTCTTTTGGGATTTAGAGTCTGTGAGTAGCTCCGTATGGTAATTCTGGAGTTGGGAGCGTGATCGGAAGTGAATTCGGAGGTCCGTAGGTTATTTTGGAGCCATTTAGCTAAAGATAGAATTTGAAGGTTTTTGAGAAGTTTGACCGGGAGTGGACTTTTTGATATCAGGGTTGGAGTTCGATTTCGGAAGTTGGAGTAGGTACGTGACGTCCAATATGACTTGTCTACAAAATTTGAAGTCAATCGAACGTGATTTGATCGGTTTAAACATCGAAAATAGAAGTTTGAAATTCTAAAGTTCATTAAGTTTGGATTGGAGGCCGATTCATGATTTAATATTGTTTGATGTGATTTGAGGCCTCGAGCAAGTCCGTAACGTGTTTTGGGATTGGTTGATAGGTTTGATTGAGGTCCCGGGGGCCTCGAGTAGATTCCGGGTGGTTAACGGATCGAAAATAGAATTTTTGGAAGGCTGAGGTTGTTGGTTACTGTCATAACCGGATATGCAGTTTTTGGACCGCAGATGCGGCACTTCAACCGCAGAAGCGGTTTTGGCTAGAAAAGAAGGGACCGCATATGCGGTCATATTTCTACAGATGCGGGACCGCACCTGCGGTGGAGAAGTTGCAGAAGGGAAAATAAGGGGGCTTAGGAAGGACTGCAAATGCGATTGAGTGGCCGCACCTGCGGAGCAGCAGAAGCGGTCATAGGATCGCAGGTGCAGAAATTGCTGGAGGTAGAAGGATGTTTTAAAATCGGAGTTTGGGTTCATTTCATCCATTTTTCTCTTGGTATGGGCGATTTTGGAGAGCTTCAAGTGGGTGTTTCATCATCATCGACAAGGTAAGCTAACCCCACCTATCTTGAGTTGAATATATTGATTTTGTATGGATTTTAGCATGTAAATTGGTAGAAATTTAGGGTTTGAGGAAAACCTAGAAAATTAATATTTCTTGGATTTTGACCACGATTTTGGGTATGGAATTTAGAGAAAATCATATATTTGAGTTTGCGAGGCCATGGGTAATCTTTATCTTAAAAAAATTTCGAATTTCGGGCACGTGGGCCCGAGGGCATTTTTGTCAACTTTACAATCGGGGTTAGGAATTGTTATAAATTAGGTTGTAATGAATAATTAACTATATATATATTAATGGATTGGTATCATTATTGACTAGCTTTGGAGCGTTGTGCATCGATTCGATTCTTCGGAAGGGCGTGGAATGCCGGTTATGGACCTTCAGAGTGAGGTGAGTCTCCTTTCTAACCTTATAAGAGGGAATTGTCCGCATAGGTAAAAATAATTGGTTATGTGCTCCTATTTGTGGGGGCTACATGCGCACGAGGTGACGAGAGTCTGTGCGTAACTACTATTATGCTATTGTCCTGGTAGTTTAGGACCCAAGAGCATGTTATACACGGATTATTTATGACTTATTGACAGCTTGAATTGCTTAAATCATATCGAATTAGTAAATAAATTTCTAAAAGGATTAAACTTCGTTTTTCTTAAACGGTTAAAAGAGGATTTACTTTCTTTGGATAATTGCTCCGTGTGGACTCCTGATTGACTGTCTGTGTGTGTTTAATTTTGGAGCGGGCCAAACACCTCGGCAGGTTAAATAGATGCATCTATGGTTCGCGCCGTTCTACCCTCGGCAGTGCACAGTTTATATTTCTATTGGAGCGGGCAGTCGACCTCGACATGATTTGTGCATGCTTGTATTGCTTGCCCTAAAACTTATTGAATTTTTCGCTGTCTTTTTCTGGCTTAAGAATATATGTATAAATGATGAAAAAGAATAATTTCCTATAAAAGAAAGAATTGTTTATTTGCTTCAACCCATTGAATTATAATCATGTTTATAAAAATTCACTATTTAATACATTATGGATATATCATCATTGGACCATTAGTAAGTGTCGAAGTCGCCATCTCGTCTCTACTTCTTCGAGATTAGACAAGATACACATTGGGTACATGTTGTTTTTGTACTCATACTACACTTCTGTGCATTTTTGTTGCACATGCATATGCATCTCTAGTGGCCTACATGGCATAGCAGCACGGATGACATGAAGACTTAGGTGAGCTACACTTCTCGAGGCGATCCGTAGCCAGTAGAGTCTTTTTCAGTTTTCTGTATTTATTTCTGTCCAATATTGCATTCCGGATGATTGTTGTATTACATTATTTCTTAGAAATTGCTCATGCACTCGTGACACCGAGTTCTGGGAGAATTTTTTGATTATTAAATGTTATGTTTTGTTAAGGACTTTGCGGTTATTTTTGTAAATTTTATTATTTTTTATTTAACGTATAAAGAAAAATGATTTTAGACAATACAAAAATTGAAAGTTAATTAAGTATTTTGGTTGGCTTGCCTAACAGCAGTGTCCGGCGCTACCACGACCCTCGGTGGATTTTGGGTCGTGACAACCTGGTATCAGAGCACTAGGTTCCCGTAGGTCTCGCGAGTCATGAGCAATTCTAGTAGAGTCTCACGGATCGGTATGGAGACGTCTGTACTTATCTTCGAGAGGATACAAGGCTGTTAGGAGTACTTCTTTTCTTGATTCCTCATTGTGCGATTTGATTCCTTAAGGCTTAGGCCCTTGCTTCCTTCCTATTCAATCTTACGCGACATGAACCGCTGGTTATAAATCGAGAATTGAAGAATTCTAATGGCACTATGAATGTGGTGCATGATATTTCTCCCAGTATAGTTGATTGGACTATCATCGTCGCCTTGTGGAAGTATATTCTGTTATTTCGGCTCAGTAGCAGTACTTCAGAGAGCCTTGAGGCTAGGCACAAGTTGCCATGATGCTTATGAGCGATTATTCCGCAGTATTGTATGATGGTAGGATGTTTGCCTGCGTGTTGAGGCAGTGAATGACTTGAAGAAAGGTTTACTCAGTGCATGATCTATAGATTCAGTATTTTATTCCCGGTAGGGGAAAAGAAATTAGGCAGAGAATGTTCAGGTTTGGGTTGACAAGGTATCGAGACTCGGTATTTGCTAGCGTGTCGGAATTCTATTCTATAATGAGGTGTTGTTGTCCTTATTGAATGTACTAGATTCGCCGGTGTTATGATCTTCTACAATTCGCCTTTGGAGCAGGATATTGCAGGTCAGTATTGAAGAAACGACTGTTAGATGACGCGAGGCGAGGTGGTTCAGGGTTGAATCGGCATTTATAATATTGGCAGCTCGAGAGAGATGATCTCCAACAAAATTTAAAGTTAGTAGCAACTTGTGGATTCAACTGCTATGAAGATAGATTTTATTAAGGCAACAACTGAGTAGCAAAGGATGAGGAAAGATGTGTGGAAAGTGTCAGACGGTGGCTAAAATTCCTAGAAGTCCAGGTGTATGAAGCAAAGGTCAAGTAGTTGATTAAAGAAGTGAGTTTTCCCAAAGTGGGAGAGTGGCGGATGTTGCATATGGGCTTGGTGGTAGGATGATTACGCACCTTAAGGAGAGTTTGGAATGATTTGGGATTTTAGTGGCTGGCGATTGAAGTCTACGGGTTTAATTGGAAGTATGGGCTAATATGCAGCAAAGAGATCGGTTGTGCGAATGTGATTGATGATTCAGAGTATAAAAAGGGGGTATTACAGAAAGAATCCGAGAATTTAGGCGGTTGACTGCGCAAGGTTATGTCAATAAGAGATAAGGAATCCGAGTTCCAGAGTTATGTAATAGTGGCTTCAAGCTAAGTGAGAGAGTCCCACCGCCTATGATTGGGTTGCATGGTTAACCACTTGCGAGGTTTCCTGTTTGTTAGCATATTTCTGGGTTATTTCGGCTACGAGAAAAGAACAGAAGTGGTAATTTGAGCAAAGGAATTGTTAAAGGGTGCTATGGTTGGCCTTATTGGCTCATGTTCAGACTTAGGGAAGGATTCAGGACTTATGCCTTGTATAGATGCAGGTTTCGAGGGGAATGATTCCGCTGGGTGCCTCGTTGAGAGGGTATTCATGTGTTACAAGATTTATGTAGTTGATTATATTCGGGACCAATTCAGAGCAGGTGTCTCTCAGCAACGGTCCTAAAGGAATCAAAAAGAGGTAAAGTATGGTGCCTAATGATTTCGAGCCTATAAGTAGAGTTAAGAATCAAGCTTTTGCAGCAGCTTATGAGTGGAGGACTAGAATGTTCTATGATGTTTTGACTTGCAGTGTAGCACTTGAGAGAAAGATGAGAAATGTCTTCAGATTCATAGAAGGATGAGTAGAATGGGCATATCAGTTGAGGGTGCGAATGTGCACACAAGGAAGGTATGAAATGGTTCATGGTATTTGAGACAACATGGTCTTGCGGTTCCAGGTCACTCGGGGTGAGTGCGGATGGAGCGTGTTATGTGTTGAAAGGAGTTATTGTTATTACTAAGGCAAACGGGGTAAATCGAAGGAAGATATATTTGTTAACCTCAGTTGAGTTGGCATATTGGTGGTAGAGGTCAGTTCCTTTAGCGTGATCAAGTTATGCATGTGATTTGTGGCGGTACGTGTGAGGCTTGTCGGTCGCCATAATTAATGTTGTTCAGAAGAATTCTTCTATTATGGCCTGTTATGTATAGGCGGATCGCGGAAGGGCTATAGTGGCTTAGACCACTACTTAGATGTTTGCCTATACTATAGTTATAAGAATTTACCTGTGTGTTGCTATGGTTCTCCTGAAGTGAGTCCAGTGAAAAGCTTTTATTGGCACGTTGGGTGCAGTGAGTGCTATGGAATTTGAACTGAGGATCAAGGTTGCAGTTCGGTGCTGACAAGGATGTCACGAGCTCGGATGAGTAGGATAGGAGTTTCAATGTTTAAAGTGAGTTGGTATTGTCGTCAGTATCACCTGAGATCAGTGTTTTGTGAAAAAGGCTTTGCATCCTGGTTAAGGATTCTTGATCATTTTTCAGCGTTAGTGCGGCCGGTGGTTTGGATGTGCGGACTCGTTATTCATTTCGGAAGGTTGTGCGAGCATGTCCCATTGGAAGATTGTACAAATGTGACATGTAGTCACTTGATTGATTAAAGATTTAAACCAATTATGAGGATTGTGGTAATATCATTAATTTGAGAATTTATACCTGGAGGGCACTCTGTTTATTGGGTTATGGAATGTGGAGGTTCGCTCCGGTTATGAAGGTTGTTCTTATGTGTCATGAGAAAAGGGGAGTTATTATAGACCTTTGAAAGGTTATTAGCCTAGTTGGTGCAATCAAAAATTGGCTTGAGATCAGTGGACTGATTTAAATATGAACATGGGCTTTATATCAGGCTAGATGTGTTTATCTCAGCAATACGCTCCTTATGGAAGGGAGTCAGGGTGTTATTTTGTTGTAAGCTATTTCATGTAATGATGTATTGCATCGTGCGAGTTGTGAGACGGCTTGGTAAATTTTTTATGTGTTGAGGTTCCGCATAGAGATGAGGTTATATGAGCAGGATGACTCTTGAGATTCAGATCATATATTGCACTTCAGTTGTGCTCGAGTTTGTGGATTATAGAGTTATATGTCTCCCTAGGGAATGGTATTATACACTTAGCGTGTTTATGACTGATATTCAGTATTTTGTTGTAATGAGCAATTTAGCTCGATGTACATCTCCTTATGTGAGTTCCATGTGTGGATCGGGTGGCACACCACCATGGGTGTGTTATTTGGATCGGGTGGCACACCGCCATGTTTATGTTGTGTGGATCGGTTGGCACACCACCGTGGTTATGATTGCTCGGATCGGGTTACGTGCCGCAATAGTGTGATGTTCAGTACAGTTCCCCATATCTGTTTATTGTGTTCTATTTCCTATTTTCTGAAGGAAGCTCATATTAGCTGTGCGCCCGCGTCGTATGTATGATTCGCGAGCGGGGTAATTGAAATTCCTTTTCAGAGTTCATTTTCCTTTTTGTATCGCAATCTAATTGATAGCCTATTGGCACATTGTGGCATCATATGAGACTTTTGGTCATGTTGGGGTGGCTTATTACCTGAGCAGTTTGTACTTGGTGAGACGAGATTGTTGGATTTAGGATTAGTGCAATCTGATTACATGAAATATATTAAGGAGCAAAGATTATTATTTGGTTCAGAATGAGGTAATTTTTCTTGTTAGAAGTATAGACTCAATGATTGGTTGACTTGTCAATTGATTATGAATTTCTACACATCTCTTCCATTGTGGCAGCATTGTAAAAGTTAGAGTAAGAACTGTGTATGTCATGGGGTACAATGGGAGCATCAGATTCGTGAAATTCTGACTAAGTTGATCAGAAAATGTTATTGTGGTCCGGTGAGTAAAGTGATGCTAGGTGTGAATTCAGCAAAGTTATGCAGCCATGTTTGGGTACAACGTCTCGTGATTGATATGGTGATCTTATGTTGGAAACAGGTCGGGCATAAAATTCCGGATGCTGGAATTGAGCTCTAAGGCTTATTTGCTTGAATAAAAGGGAATATCTTCAGAATTGACCGAGCTGATATGCTCAACTGAGTTGTGGTAGCACGGGAAGGTGCATAAGAAGTTAAATAGTGATTTCAGACTATTTTAGTGTAGTTCTCAGCATGTTCGAGGGCGAACGTATGTTTAAGTGGGAGAGAATTTAACGACTCAATCGTTTGTTTTAAGCTCTAGCACGTCGTTCAGCAGTCTGAGGCCATGAACAACTTCATTCCAGGTATGTGACGACCCGACCTTGTCGTCTCATGTGCTACCATCCCATTTTTCCCGTCTTATGCTTCTTCGTGTTTCATTATCTGCGTTTGGGGAGATTGAGCTGATTCGAATTGAGTTTGGTAGGAAATGAGACACTTAGTCTCTTTAAGGAAGCTTTGGTTTGGAAAAGTCAACCGAATGTTGACTTGTGAGTTAGAGGCCTCAGATGTGATTTTTGGTGATTCGGTTAGCTTATGGGAGTGATTTGTGACTTAGGAGTGTGATCGGAATTGATTTTGCAGACCCGGTGTAGAATTAGGCTTGAATTGGGCGAAGTTAGCATTTTGGCGATATCCGGTTGATAGGTGAGATTTTGATCCGAGGGTCGGAATGGAATTCCGAGAGTTTCAGTAGCTTCGTTAGGTGATTTGGGATGTGGGTGCAAAATTTTCGTTGATTCGGAGGTGTTTAGGCCGGGTTTTTGATCAAATGCGTATTTTGGAAGTTTAAGAAGAACTTATGTTTGAATCCATCGAGAAATGATGATTTTAGTGTTGTTGGATGTGTTTTGATGATTGGAGCGAGTTTGGATGATGTTTTAGAACGGGTTGTCACTTTTGGTTGAGGTCCCGGGGGCCTCGGGGTGATTTCGGATGGCTAACAAGATGAAATTTGGAGTTTAAGGACTGCCGCCACATCTGGTATCTGGTATTTTTGCTTGTGCGGAAATGGACGACAGAAGCGGTTCCGCAGAAGCGGAGGCCAAGTCGCAGAAGCGAAGGGTGAGGCCTGGGGGCTTTCCGCAGAAGCGGACATATTGACCGCAAAAGCAATATCGCGTATGCGGGTGGAGGATTGCAGAAGCGGTCCTGGGCAAGGATTTAGAAACCGCAGAAGCGGAAGGGAATCCGCAAAAGCGGTGTCGCAGAAGCGACTATTTTATCGCAGAAGCGGAAAGGGCTGTTCATAGGTATTAAAATTTAACTTCGCAATTTTTTTTGAAAGAACTCAATATTTCCACTTCAGACTTGGAGGCTTTGGTGCGATTTTGGAGAGGGAATCAAGGTACTTCATTGGGGTAAGAAATTCTGAGCATAAAACATAAATCTAGTGTGTTATTACATGAATTAAGGGTGAAATATCAAGGAATTTGGGATAAAAAAAATGGAGGTTAGGGCTTGAAACTTAAGAGAGCTTAAACTAGTGATTTGAGGGGTCAAATGGACTCTGATTCTGGTGAATTTGATATGTATAGACTTGTGGCGGGATAAGGATCGTTTTGACGTAAAATTTTCTGGATTTCAAGAAGTGGGCCCCGGGCTCGGGTTTTGCCAACTTCTTGATTTTTGATAGTTTTCGAGTCTTTTCGATTGGGTTTTATTCCCTTAGCCTATTGTAATGTATTCCTTGTGGTTTTGACCAGATTCGGCGCTCGAGGAGGTTGATTTGCGAGGCAAGGGAGTAGCGAGCTAGGATTTCGGCCTTCTTGAGATGAGTCATGGTTATAAATGATGTCTTGAGGGTTTGAAACCCCGGATTTGCACAACGTAGTGCTATGTTGGGATGAGACACACATGGCATTATGAGCGTGGGGTCTGATATTGTTGGGGATTCGGACTTGGTCCATCCCGAGTGATGAAACTATTGTATTTCTCACTGAGACTAAATTAATATCATTACATTCTGGGCTAGATGCCATGTTTGGGGCCTTGTGCCGATCTGTAGAACTCTTAGGGGCATTTGTACTGGTTGACCTTACTTTACTTATTGAAATCTTACCCTCAGTCATGTTCTTAGTTGATAAAATAAAAAAATTGATCCGGCTTTAGAAATTGGTAAATCCTTATGAGGATAACATGTGGGTTGGGGACCTCGTATTATCTTAGCTTGCCCGTGAGGCCAATTCTATATTGACTGAGAGGGGTCAATAACCCCATTTGCGAGGGTATTTGACATGCTATGGATCGGGCTGCACGCCGCAACAGTGTATATATATATATACGGATCGGACTGCACGCTGCAGTAGTATATCATACGGATCGGACTGCACGCCGCAGTAGTATATCATATGGATCGGACTGCACACCGCAATAGCATAGCGCTTGGGCTGAAGGAGCCCCTCCGGAGTCTGCACACACCCCCAGTGAGCGCAGTCGACTATTATTATTGGATCGGGCTGCACGCTGCAATAGTGTGTGTGTGTGTGTGTGTATATATATATATATATGGATCGGGCTGCACGCTGCAGCAGTGTAATTATAAATTTGGTTATCGTAAAAAGTTAAGGAGATGAATACTGGCTTAAAAAGGGGTTTTAACTGACTTTCCTCATTCAGATGTTGCTAAAAGTACTTTTACTATTGTACTATAGAACTGCATAGTGTTTTTACGTGTTTTCTTTCCTTCAGCCATTATTTATTGCTATTACTCACTGAGTCGAAGTACTCACTTTACTCCCTACACCATGTGTGCAGATACAGGTGTTCCGGAGGCATAGTTGAGTCTCTGCTGCTACCCAGATTATCACAGGAGTTGTCGAGGTAGCTGCATGGCGTCCGCAGGACCCGATTTCTCCACTTATCCTCTTTACTTTTCCGTATTCTAGACATACTCTATGTATAGGTTGCTACTCAGACTTGTATTAGAGGCTCGTGACTCGTGACATTGGTGGGAATGGTATTGCTATTGTATGGTTTTTCCACACTGTTTTAGCTACTGTTTCAGGATTTTAATCGTGTTAATTTGGCTTTAATTCCTGCTAATTTGAAATGATTTCTACATAAGGGATTGAGAGTGATGAATTTGGTCGGGCTTGCCTAGCACTGTGTTGGGCGCCATCGCAACCGGGGATTTGGGGTCGTGACAAGTTTGTATCAGTGCCTAGGTTACTAGGTCTCGCGAGTCTTGAGCCGGTTTAGTAGAGTCTTGCGGATCGGTACAGAGACGTCTGTATTTATCCTCGAGAAGCTGCAGAACCTTTAGGAAAACCTCATATTCTTGAAATTCTTGTCGTGCGACTTTGTTGATCCACAAAACTTCTATATTCTATTCTCTCGTAGATGGCGAGAACCCGCGCTACCGGATGTGGCGGACGACCACCTTTACCACCTACTGAGGCCACCAAAGGCTGTGGACGAGGTCGTGGTCGAGGCAGAGCCGCGGGGGCAGCACCTGTTGACCCACCAGTTGCCCCGGCTCAAGTTCAGGCTCCGGCTATAGAGACTCCAGCAGCACCTGTTCAGGCACCAGCTGTGCCTATTATGATTTCGAGTCTTCAGAAGGCCCTAACTCAGAATCTATCAGTTTGCACTGGCCTGGCTCAGGCAGTCTCAGCCACTACTGCAGCAGCTACTTCGCAGGCCGGGGAAGGCAATCAGACCCCCGCTGCTCGCACACCTGAGCAGGTAGTGCAGGGTTTGCAGACACCCGAGGCACCTCCAGCTCAGCAGGTTGCACCAGTTCAGCCGATTGCACCGGTTTAGGATTTTGTGGTTCTCGTTATGCCAGATTATGAGTAGCGTCATCTTGAGAGGTTCCGTAGGCTTCAACCTCCTTCTTTCAGTGGTGTACAGGGCAAGGACGCCCAGGGTTTTCTTGACAAGTGTCAGCATATTCTTTGGACAGCGGGGATTCTCGAGTCCAACGTTGTGGCTTTTACTACATTTCAGTTTTTTGGAGCGTCCTTCACTTGGTGGGAGGCGTATGAGCGGCGTAGGCCGGCAGGTGCAGCACCTTTGTCTTGGCAGGAGTTCTCCACTCTCTTCTTGGAGAAGTGGATACCGCAGTCTCAGAGTGTTGGCCCAAGTTCAGTTGAAGTTTTGAAGATTGACAAATAAACTCAGGGAAGGACCTGGTCCATCTTGGGAGACACAGTTAGTCATAACCATTGAACATGAAAGGCACGTGAGGAAGATATGTATTGAAGATTGCGCAACAAATATCTTCTGAACGGAATCGAAAAGGTTGCATTGAGTTCTAAGGAGGACAGTCTCCTTATGACAAGAGAACACAATCCTAAGCTAGGATACGGATGGGAGTTTGTATTGGTTAAGGACTCAAATCGACTAAGGATAAGCATTGGAGTCTCGATCAAACTCTAACTGCTAATCTATTAAATAACCAAGTTGTTCTCTTTTACCGGGAATGCACATACGCAGAAGTTAAGCATATTTGAGAGCAAAAAGAGCAAGTCTGATTTGCAAGCAATATATGCGAGATACAAGTGTGCACGTCTGAAGCTACATGAACTAAGATAGAAGAACCAGTTTCATTAGTGTGTTTGTTCTAAGTCTAGTTCAATTGTAGTAGGTTTTAATATTGTACCTTTCAGCTTTCTTAGAAGCAATTGTATTAGGTACTTTGAGTATTCAAGTTAGAGTTAACTTGAAGGTGTCGCAACAGTTGAGGCTGTGTGCTACACTGGGATTAGAGTTAATCCTTAGGTTTACAAAGAGTTTTGTAAATGCAGTTTTTGGCTCAGTGATTTAGTGGAGTTTGGGAAAATCCTACTGAGTAGTAGGTCGTGGTTTTTTCACCTTTTGAGCCAGGTGTTTTCCACGTAAAAATCTCTGTGCACTTTACTTTCAGTACTTATTATTCCGCAAACTGCTGTAGTTAGAACACTTAGAAGAACCAGGTTCTTCTAACGCGAAAATTAGGTACCACACAAATCACCCCCCTCTTGTGTGGTATTGACGTTAATAACATCAATTGGTATCAGAGCGGGTTATCCTTGAAGAGGTTAACACCTTAGGAAAAGATCAACATGAGTGCACCACCTGGGAACTGGGAAGGGCAATCCACTGCCAGGCCTCCTCTCTTCAATGGCCTCTACTATTCCTGGTGGAAAAACAGAATGAGGGACCATATCATGGGCGAAGACTATGAGCTTTGGGATATCATCACTGATGGTCCTTTAGCCACAACCAAGAAGAATGCTGAAGGATTGGATGTTCCAAAGACAAGAGCAGATTGTACTGCTGAAGATCTAAGGAAATGGGAGAAAAATGCTAAAGCTAAGAAATGGCTAGTGTGTGGACTTGGTCCTGATGAGTACAGCAGGATTCAAGGCTGTACTACTGCCAAGGAGATTTGGGACACTTTACAAGTGGCTCATGAAGGAACACCTCAGGTGAAGAGGTCAAGAGGAACACTGCTGTATTCTCAATATGAGAATTTTACTATGAAGGATGGAGAAACTATCCAAGAGATGTATACTGGGTTCACTACACTGACAAATGAACTTGAGTCTCTTGGAAGGGTTATCCTGGAAGAAGACAAGGTGGAGAAGATTCTAACTAGAGTTCTGCCAATCTCCTGGGAAAGCAAAATCACTGCTATTCAGGAATCCAAAAACATTGCTACCTTGAAATTGGATGAACTGATTGGAAATCTGACTGCCTATGAATTGAGAAGGCAAACCATGAAGATGGATGCTCCAAAGAAAGAAAGAAGTCTGGCTCTCAGAATCTCAGAAGGATCAGATCTTGAAGATGATGAAATGGCTATGATAACCAGAGATTTCAAGAAATATCTTATGAGATAAAAGGGCCCTTCAAAAGGAACAACATTCAACAAACCTATGGCTACTGAGAAACAAACCAATGAGGGGTGCTACAAGTGTGGGAAGACTGATCACCACATCAGAAACTGCCCTCAATGGGAGGTTGAATGGAAGAAAGAAAGAGCAGATAGAAGAAACAGGAAGAAGGAACAGGTTCAACCTAGAAGGAACAAAGGATCAACTAAAGGTATGGTTGCAGCATGGGGAGAAACATCAGTTGAGGACTCAGAAAATGAAGCTAAAGATGAGCAAACTCTTATGGCCATCGGAGAATCAGAAGATGAACAAGAGGTAAGTATTCTACACCTTAAAGAAAAGATTAAGTTCTTGTCTAAAGAAAAATTGGTTGATCTACTGATGGACTTCATAGATGAGTCCAAAATAATAAACAGTGAGAAGGATTTTCTGTCTAGAGAATGTGTTAGAAGAAAAATGTAAAAGGTTAGAGTCTAGGGCTGATGAAAGTGACAACACAAATACTAAGTTGAAGAACCGGTTCATCAACTTGAAAACAAGATCCTAGAACTTAGATCTGCAAATATTAAACTGAAATTAGGGACAGGAAAGAAAAAGGCTGATCAATCATTTCTCACTCTAGAAGAAAATCTAGGAAAAATGAAAGATGAACTGTACAAGAAAGATGAATTGATTAAAGTCCTAAAATAAGATTTAGGAAAGGTAAAGCATGAATTAGACAGAACATGCAAATGGAACAAGGCTTCCGATGCACTCTCCTTGCTGCAAGAACATCATAGTATCAATAAGAGAGGACTTGGTTTTGGGACACAAGCTCCAAAATGGGATTCCAAAAACAAGTACCTCACTCTTCCTGAGAATAAGATCTGCACACACTGTGGTAAGACTGGCCATTACAAATATGAATGTAATGCAAAAGAAAATGCTAGTCAAAAGAATAAAGCCTTTGTTCAAGAAAAGCATAAACTGCCTGGTTGGGCAAAGAAAAATCGAATTCATCCTTTTTCCCATAGAAAGGGACCCAAACTAGTTTGGGTTCCTAAGACTAACCCATGATTTTCTTTTGCAGGTCCAAGTGAAGGGGAGTAGCCAAATATGGTACATGGATAGTGGCTGCTCAAAACATATGACTGGTAACAAGGACCAGTTCCTTTTACTTGAGAACCTAAAAGGAGGTAATGTCTACTTTGGAAATGGAAAGAAAGGTGAGATCATAGGAGTTGGAAAGGTAGGAAAGATAGACTCTCATTCCATTGAGAATGTCTATTTGATAGATGGCTTGAAATATAGCTTGATAAGTGTGTCACAGCTGTGTGACAGAGGTAACCTTGTGACTTTCACTTCCACAAAATATTTTGTGATTAGCCTTACTACTGACAAAATTATTTTGCAGGGAAGAAGAGTTAACAATATTTACATTGTAGATTTGTCAACT
>MU743010.1:6136-27289 GCA_026770625.1 Nicotiana glauca
ATATATATATATATATATATATATATATATATTGGTTACTTTATTTGAATTTAATAAATATAGATATCTTATAATAAATAAAACAACAAAAAATAAATATATAAAAAATAACTAACCATTCAAATTGGGTGGGAGTAGTTCCAAGTTTGACTTTTTAAATTATTTTAAATAAAAGCAACAAAAAAATTAATATATAATATATAATATATAATATAGTATATATAGTAGGAGAGTCAAAGAATCTATATTTATTTATATATAATAGAAGAGGCAAAGAAATGTTATAATGACAAATGTCATAATTTCTATTAATAATATAATTATACTAAATATTAGATAATATAATAAATAAAAATACATAACGAAAAAATTATTTGATAACTATATAATTCCCTTTAATTTAATGGAGATTTTATTTATTAAAATTTAGACAATATCTATTCTATTTATATAGAATAGGATAATCAAATAATTGTGATAATTTCAAATGTAACATCAAAAAATTAACAAAATGACAAATATTTTTTTTAATATTGACCGCGCATCGCGCGGGTACGACTACTAATTCAAATTAACAATACTCAAGATGGTTTAAAAAAATCGGAAAAAGTGAAATTGACATGTTTGATGATTCTTACGTGGTTAGTACAAAAAAATTAAAATGAATTTCTAACGTGTTAAAAACTTGGGAACAATTAAGGACTTACATAATTTAAATATGGGAAAAAGTTATATAAGCAAAATTAAACTCAATTTTAGATTCCTAAATATTAAGAGTTTCTATCTAGTTCAAATAATGAAGAATTTAATAAATAAAAAGTAGTTCATTTCTAAAGTTCTAAATATGGAATATAAGTAAATTACAATTACAAATTTGTCCAATTTAAAATATATTTTTAAAGGGTAAAAAGGCGAACGAATTCGTTAAGGGTCTTCGTGCGTTTAATATAATACAAATATAGATAGATAGATAATGAAATACTCAATAGAAATTAAACTTAGACACAAATACAGTCACTAGTATATTGTTTATTATGTTAAATTTGCTCAATATCCATTAAAATTTTAAATATCAAAATCGAACTACTCTTGCTGAAAAATTAGGTAAAGTTTATTAGTACATGATAAAGTAACACTTTCGCCAATCACACTACACTATTCAAGTTTCTCTAGCTGAATTGCACATTCATTTCAATTCCTTCAAATATATTTCCTGTCGTAACCTCGAATGATTGATTACATTCAATATAAAGAATTTACCTCTCCCTATTCAACTATTCATCTACAAGAGCATTTTTCTTGTTACAAGGTTTACCAAAGAAAACATTCACTAATTAATTCCTGAACACTAAAGCAAGTGAAAGGCCAATAAACAAGAAAAACGATCAGAAAAAAATAAAGTAGTTTAAATTAGGGAGAATAATGCTTTCAGTTGTCTCAGTCTTGATGTAAAAATTGTATATTCTAAAGATGTAAAGCATGCTTTATTCAAGATTGACAGTAACAAAAGTCCAGGTCCGGATGGGTATGGAAGTGACTTCTTTAAAGCCGCATGGAACATAGTAGGTAAGGAGGTAACAGAGGCAGTTCTTGAATTCTCTAACAATGGGAAGTTGCTCAGGCAATTGAATGCTACCAATATTGCTCTTATTCCAAAAATTAATGCACCAGAGACTGCTAGCCAATATAGGCCTATCTCCCGCTGTAATGTGTTATATAAATGCATATCCAAGCTTATCTGTAGTAAATTGAAGGTGGCCATTAATTCAATTGTGGCAAACAATCAATCAACATTTGTTAAAGGGAGGTCAATGGTACACAATGTCTTAATTTGCCATGACCTACTGAGACACTATAATAGACAAACCTCACCAAGATGTTTGATGAACATCGACTTACAGAAGGCATATGATATGGTGAGTTGAGAGTTAATTGAAGAATCCCTGAATGGATATGGATTCTGCTAAATTCACTAAATTGATTATGACTTGTGTTACTTCTCTTATGTACACAGTCAAAGTAAATGGTGAAGGCATGGATTTTTTGCTGGGGGAAGAGGCTCAAGGCAAGGGACTCTATATCTCCCTTGCTCTTTGTGCTTGTTATGGAATACTTATCTAGGATACTGTAGTGTATGGGAGAGCTGCCTGATTTTCAATATCATCCTATGTGCAAACAGCTTAATTAAGCTTACACATTTGATATTCGCGGACAACTTAATGATTTTCTGCAAAGGAAATGCACCTTCAGTTTCTAGAGTTATGGAAACTCTATCTCATTTTAGTAATGCCACAGTAGGATTGAAGGCTAACATGGACAAGTCCAGCATTTCTTGACAGGGGTGGATGACAACATCAAGGAGTAGTTAATTCATTTCACTGGATTTACTTTAGGTACTTTCCCAATAAGGTACCTTCGGTTGCCCCTCTCTTCAAAGAAATGGAGTAAAATGAAATGCCATCAACTCATAGAAAAAACTACACACAGGATTACTACAGTCTGCTCAAAGAAATTGTCTTACGTAGGAACGCTACAGGTGGTTAATATTGTTCTATTCTCAATTCATAGTTTCTGAGGGGCAGCCTTTATACTCCCGCAAAGTGTCTTAAGGAGGTGAATACGAAATGTAGAGAATACTTATGGGGTAGCACTAAGGAAATAAAGGGGAAATTTTCACTTGTGGCTTGGGAGAAAGTATGTTGGCGAAAGAAGTTGGGAGGGTTGAATATCAAAGGTAGTAGGAAGTGGAACGTTGCATCATATTATGGCAGTCGGCTAGCAAAAAGGACTCGTTATGGGTGAAATGGGTATATATATGAGACACAACCAAGATATTTGGACTCATAAACCTCATGTTGATAGTAGTTGGTATTGGAGAAAGATCAACTCCGATCCATTAAAGTGGATATGCAAGGCTGGTACACGTAAGGGCAGTTCACTCTGACTTGGGGGAAAATATTCAATCACGAGTAGTTACATCTTTTTATTAGGTCAGCAGAATAGACTGAGAATTGCAGAACTAATATGGAATTCGATCTCCCAACCCAAACATGGATTTGTTATATGGTTGGCAGTGCATGACAGACTACTCACCAATGCAAGGCTAGAGAAGTTGAATATATATTGATAATTGTTGTCTACGTGATGAGTTACTGGAGGAAACATCAACACATTTATTTGTGGATTGTGCTTGGTCAAGAAGAAACAGAATTGCATTAACAAAGTGGATTGGAATTCAAATCCCAGTTGGTGAAGTGAAGCACGTGTTAGGCAAGATAAAGAGTAAACATTGGAAGCAATTAAAGAAGGAAGTAGTAGCAGCTTTTTGGAGTGCGGGATATACCATGTGTGGAAAGCTAGGAACTGAAAACTCTTTAGAGGAATGACCGTGAATACGGACGTAGTAGTAACACAGATCAAGAATGAATTCGTAGAAACAATAGAATTGTTGGGTTTTATGTAGTAGTCGTACCCGCGCGATGCGCGGTCAATATATAATAATATTTGTCACTTTGTTAATTTTTTGATGTTACCTTTGGAATTATCATAATGATTTGCTTCTCCTATTCTATATAAATAGAATAGTGATTGTCTGAATTTTAATGAATAAAATCTCTATTAAATTAAAGGGACTTATATAGTCATCAAATAACTTTTTTGTTATGTATTTTTATTTATTATATTATCCAATGTTTAGTATAATTGTATTGTTAATAGAAACTATTAGCATGTTACTTGTTTAATAATTTTGTCTGCAAATTTTTCTTTTGTTATATAATAGATGATATATATTTTATTACTCTTGAAAATATTTTTTTATTTTAATTTTATCATATTTTTCTCAATAATATTGTTTGAATTTTAATAACTAAATACATTATTTATTTCAAAAAGAAAAACGAAAATGATTTTTAAAAAATGAAATAAAGAAATTAACTAACTAAACCAACTCTCACCCATGTTTGAGTAGTTAATTTAGATAGTTAATTTCTTTGTTAGTTTATAATAAATAATTTCTTTGTTATTAACTAATTATGCCATGTGTCTTTTTTCTAGGCTACCACTTGGATTAATGTGGAGCCTTTTTCTTTGGCTTTTAATATATAGATAGATACTTAAAAGAGGCTGAATGGAAACGGAGGAAAATGAATTTTTCGAGTGAAATATTAAGTTTTGCCCCTTATCAAAGGGGCATTGTCCCATATTGGAAGAGGAAAAAGTTTTTGATGGGTATATAAGCAATTGCTTTTCTTTTAGCTCATAAAGAGTTGAGAAGAAGGCAAGCCTCGTGCCTTCGTCGATCGACTTCGAATTTGGTCAAATGATCAATTGATTAATTTTTGGACCAAATTTATTTGTTAATAGTAAATGTTATTAAGTAGTTGTTTTAATAACAAAATATTAACAGTTATCCAAATTTCAATTTTCTATTTTGTAATAAAAAATTAACTACCCTTCAATTTTCCCTCTTTATTGTTGAGTAAATAGCCATTTATGTTATGACATTTATGCTGTGGCCATTTTGTATAAACAACCATTCTGAAGAGTTGCACCACTTCAGATTCCAGCCCAACTTTGGCTATAAATACAAGGTTATTCTGCTCAGAATTTCCATACAATTTTCTGAGTTTCTCCTCCTTCTGCATAGTTTTAACATCAAACAAAGCAACAGTAAGTGTGATTTGCTATCGAACTTTGTGTTCCCCGAAACACTAGGGTTTGATGTACCACTACACCAATGTGTAATTCGTTCTACCCTAAGAGGAAATAATTCATAACCTTCGGTACTAGGGGGGATTAAATTCCTTAAGAAAACACTGTTAATCCAGTGGGCTCGAATTGATTTCTATCTCATTACGTTTTCTGTTTATATATTATTCTGCTTTGTTTTTTCTCAAATTAGTTTACTAATACAGTTTACTAACAATTACTTAGAATGTGTAGAAGGGCTCAGCGATACGATAGGATATTACAAAGGTTCTTGTGTAATTAGCCGTTTGTTGGAGGCCTACTACTTGCACTACCCTACCCGTCTAGGGGACGGTAGTATATTGGTTTTTGTTGTTAATAGTAATATTTACATCTGTTACCAAAAAAAACTACTATTAGCACTAAGCATTATAAACAGCTTTCGATGACATTGAATCTGCAGGGTCGCAAAACGTTAAAAGTAGTCCATGTCTCTTTTTTAAGTCTGCCAAGTCACTTTCTATAACTGTGTGATTATTATGTTAGAAAAATATTTTTCATGAATAAATTAGCTTCTAATAAATTTTTGAACTATTATAAATAAATAAAAAGGAATTTAATCATTTTATCACTCTCTAACAAAAAAAATTTACTTACTAATCAAACTGGAAAAATAAGAGAGAAAACGTACTATTCTGATTAACAATTTAGCGCCACGCATCCATGTTAGGACGAATTCAGTAGGAAAACATTAATCTCCTAGACTTGTTCTTTACATTTATTTTCTTATCTTATCTAATTTTTGTTTGTAGCTTCCTCAACAGAAAACAAAAAAATAACATGCACGTCGCCTGAGAGATTCGAACTCTCGCGGGGAAACCCCATGTACTTAGCAGGCACACGCCTTAACCACTCGGCCAAAGCGACGTTGTTGCCTGTGCGCGCCAAATATTTTACTTTGAACGCTGGACAATGTGAAAAGTAAATGATTCTCATACCAAAGCAGTGATCAATGATACACTACCTCTTTGCTCAAAAAGCCTTTGCATTTTTTGGATCAAATCTGGCAACAATTCTCCACTCATGTCTTCAAACTAAGAACATCCCTACAATCCATTCTTCCCAGCGCTTCTCATCAGATCGATACTGAAATTGGTTAACATAAAAAAATCCAAATGCTTCTCAAGTCAAATGTGCTGGTCGATTTCTTCTTCTTCTGCTTGATGTATTCTAGGCTTAGGAAAAATAGATTGTCCGTAATCACATTACATTATAGCATAATAACAACTGACATTCTTTGTACTTCCAGAATTGTAGGGTTGAAGACGAACTGCTTGGTTGCATCATAGGAAATTGAATTTCTTTGCTAAATTGGTAGTCTGTTCACAACATATCCCCATTTCAATCAAGTCCATGTTTGTATCATTTTTCAAACATGATGTAATAGATTATAAGTCGTGGCGTGAAAATCAACTAGTAGTTACTATTCTAACAAATTCCAAAGAAAACTCAACTTTTATCTCATTTCTATTGACATCAGATCAGTGTTCGACCGCTTTAGTCTCTCAAGTTTTTGCTCTAGTTCGATACTAATTGCACCAGTAGCAGCTTCTTCGCTTTTCATATTTTCTTTTGTTCTTTTGTTCTTTCTTTTCCTATTTGCAAAGAGTTTATCAGTTGTACTAGTGAAACCTTGTAATAGTTAACTGGTTAAGTTGGAGTTGCTAGAAATAACATGTTTGTTTCTGTTCCCATGAGAATTTTGATTTGGGGCAAGTCACAGTTTAAAAGAAATATAATAAATTTTTAGCATGAAATTCAATATTACAGATATGGCAGGAAAATATTTATATTTGTAGCACACAGTTCCATTAAAATAGGAATATTAACTACTAATCCCTAAACATAAGAAATTTGAATGAAAAGTTAATAATTATTTGTACAAATATCATTTCTTTTTTCCTATCTTTATCTATTAGCTTTCCTTCTTTTTCTTCGTCTTTTTAGTCTTGTTTTCTACCGAAGCCAATATATTTTTTAAATTTGTTCCATTCATTTTATTTTTAATTATCTTTATTAAGTTTTTCTCTTACTTCTTTCTTCCTTTCTTAATATAAAGTTCTTATTTCGATAATAATATACGTTAATATATACAATACATATATATAAAAATATACTTTGAATTAACACATATAAAATATACAAAACATATACATAAAAAATTACATCTTCAATTAAGATGACACTTAGACATGTGAAATATACATAAAAATATATATCTTAAATTTAATTAAGATGGTATATAAATATACAAAAAATAAAATATATATATATATATATTAAAAATACCTCTTAAAATAAGATAGCACTTCACAAATAAATATATAAAAATTATATACATAAACATACATTTTGAATTAAAGTGATACCTGATATACAGAGTATAAAAGATGTATAAATTAATACATCTTGATTTAGGTAGCATTGAGATATGCAACAGCTTTTCAAAATATGAAGTGAAGAAAATGAATGTTATAAAGGGAAAATGAAGATGGACAAAAAAAAAAAATACTTCCCTTGATTAGCGAGTGAGTTAACTTATTAGATGTTGAGCTTAATTTTTATAATGTGTCATTAATTAAGAAAAAAAAGTGCTCTTTATCGAATAACCAATAAATGGTGTTATTTTTATAAATAATAGTTAAAAAAGGATCAAGCACGTAAAAAACTCTTTTAATTATCAGGAAGTAGTGAGGGTATGTGCTCCGCAAAAGCCCATTTCGAATTAGGAAACAGATATAACAGTGTTTATAAGAGTGAACTTTCTCAGTTTTTGCAAAAGATTGTAAAACTAATTCAAACTGAAAAGGAATTTCTCTAATGATGTTTGGTTGATTTCACTACTTTTTCAGTCCAAAAGGCGTTTGTTCTGAACGCGTTTGTTCTGATAATTGAAAACTGAGTTTGGTAACTCATTTTTTAAAGTTTTTGACATGTTTGTTCCCTACCTTAGTACCTTTACTCTCAATTTATTTCTTTAAGTATCATAACATTAGCCCATAGAACTGACAAAGGAACACTAACTACACTAATACTCCAATATAATGAGAAATGCAAAAGCTATCAGAATCCTTTGTATGATTCCAAATTTAACATACAAGTAACACTAGTAAAATAAGAACAACATACGCAGTATAATCTCATATAGTGAGATCACGAGTGAGTAGTGTGTACACAAACCTTGCTCCTACCTTGCGCAGATAGAGACTGTTTCCAATACACCCTTGACTCAGGGTACCACAATTAGGGGTGTTCAAACTGAACCGGAAAACCACACCAAACCGAAAAACCAACCAAACCGATTAAAAAACCCGACTAGGTTTTGTTTGACTTGATTTGGTATTGAGTAAAAAAATCCAAATCAAACCGTCATATAAATATATAAATTTTATTTATATTTTTAAGACTTTATAGTGAATTTTCTTTAAAATATATAGAAATATTTGGAATCCTCTCATGTATTAACCTTGAAAGTGTAAATTAACAAAAAATTATTATTAGACGACTAAGAAAATAACTATCATGTGTTACTAAAAAAGTTCTCCCATTAGAATATATTAATAGATCATATATTTGTCAATTTTTTTCCATATTTACTAAACATTTATTCACTTGTCAAAAACTTATCTATAATTTTAACAAAGTAAGATTGAAATAACATTCATGTAACAAAAAAATCGGAAAATCCGACAAAACCAAACCAATCCAAACCGATATAATTGGTTTGGTTCGATTTTAATAAAAACCAAACCAACCCGATTCATGCACACCCCTAACCACAATAATAACAAGAAAACAAAAGGGACAACAAGAAGAATATAACAAGTAAAGTAAGAACACAACAAGAATATAAAAATCATTTCTTTCTCTTTGGCTCGACTGAAATGAAGGGATCCAGTACTTCAAGAATCGAATGGGGGGTTTGCACACGCAAAGGGCATTATCACTCCATTGGTAAGTGATAACTTTTCAGCATCAAAAAGATACATATGAAAATTAAAGTCAGTAGACTGTGTAGTAAAGTCAGTGGAACGTACTACTCCTCAATTTCATCAGTCTTTCAAATCATAAAATGGAGACACATCCCTATTCTTTCTAGTACTCCATTTAGTAACACTATAGTGGAAAATAGGCAAAAATCCATAGAATTGTCCTCTATACTTCAATAAAAATAAAAATAAAAACTATGTTGCTCGTACTTTCTAGAAAAAATAACCCGGGTCCGGCAATTATTTTGAAGAGTTGTGTAACATAGCAACGAGCTATATGCATCTGAACCGTTGATGGTCCACTTCAATCACTCTATGGACACCCCACCATTAAATACTTTATCAACTTTCTGAGACAGAGGACAAGATGTAACAGTGTACAATTTGTTTCACAGTATTCCAATGATCAATACACTCCCTCATTGGAGGGTTTTTAAAGGCACAGTTAAAGGGATGGGAGATGCTGAGAAAAGGGTCTTGTGACACAATTGAAGTGTGAGCAGAACTACCATTGTTTTGTTAATCAAAGCTAATGTACAAAACTACAAAGACAGATAACAAACTTCTTTCCAAAAAATTCCCTATACTAAAAAGGATTTCACCTCAAAGATTTCAGTTTGATTCTGCTTTTTGTACAGTAGTTTTGAACAGGAGTACATATAGCTTGTGATCCATGGAGAAATATATGAAACCACCTACTGAATGTGTGACAAATGAGCCAAAACTGGTCCCTACAATACAGTGCCAAGCTGGTCCATATACCCCATCAAACTCCTGAAAATCAAGAAAACACAATTATACAAAATAATTCAACTCATTAATAGCTCAAATCTCAAAAATCACATAATCATTAAAACTTTTCCCCGTGTGTTTACCTTTTTGAGGGAAAAACCAAGTGATTTAGAGGAGAACTTTTCCAAGCTATCATGAGCTTTTCTTGCAAAATCCACAGCATGAATCTGCATAAATGGTGGCATATCTACAGACACAACTTTCACACCACTACAAGAAAAGAAATTAGCTAACTCAGTCTGTGAACAGCTGAATGATTTCCTCCTTCCACCATTCATAGACAAAGAAAAAGATGGCCTTTTGGTAGTTTTATCAACCCCTTGTTGAAACCCCTTCAACTGGTCACTATCTTGGCTCTTGGATAACAAAGCTAATGCCTTTTTAACATCCACCTCTTTCTTTTCCCTGTGTGGTATTTTCTTGACTTCAGCTTTTTCATGCAAAACAATTGCTTTATCAATATCCTTAACAGACCTATGTTTCTCTCCTTCAGCCACATATCTATTTCCGTGTAAACTCTTTGACTTGGTCAAAGCAGAACATGAGGAATCAAAAACAGAGGAAGAAGCAGCAGCTAAAGTTTTGGCCTGTAAATGAGTGTCAACCGGAGGATGTCTATGCCCCCAAGATGAGCCTTTTGGGGTAGATTTGAGGATCTTGTGATTTGCATAGAGCTTGGAAAAGTGAGTTGAGATGTTTTGGACAGTGGGTGAGGGGAGGGTGGTGGGATCTGGTGGGTGGTGGGGTTTGGAGTTGGTGGTGGAGATGGTGGCGGAGAAAGGGGTAGGTTTAGGTTGCTTTTTGAGGGTGGGATCCATTGGAAACTCAAGTGTTTGGAGGGTCTGCAGCTGCTGAGGTCTTATTTTGCAGATAAAGAGAAATGAAAGGAAAAAGAGGAAAATAGAAAAGGGTGGAGAAAATAGAAATAGTGTAATTTAGTGGGAGGAAATGTTGGAGAATGTGTAGAAAATGTAGGGGGTAGGGGTCACTGGATTGGGACCTGTGAGAATTGAGCTAAGAGATCTGGTTTGGTTTTCCACTAAAGTGCTAAAACGCGCAGCTTGCGGAGAAAAATAAGGCATACTAGGCACATTTGACCCTCGCTGTTTGGGTCCCTTTTTGGACTATTTCTTTCAAAATTAAATTATTATACTTATAAATAAAAAGTGATGAAACACCATATATTTTTTCTATTTAATAAACGGAAAAGGGTTCAAAATATCCATAACCTATTGAAAAGGGTTTAAAAATATCATTCATTCACCTATTGGGCTAAAAATACCCCTCCATTAATCTTTTTGGTTCACTTATGCCCTTTGACCGATTGGTTTATGCTACATTAATTTTTTTTTTTTGTAAAACTTAAAAAACTTATTTTGAAAAATAGTTTTATTTTTTTAAACTAATGAACCAATAGTCCGCTAATGATGTAAATTCTTCTTCTTCTTTTAATTTAGTAGTGGATTATTGGGTTCATTAGTTTAAAAAAATAAAACTATTTTGCAAAATAATATTTTTTATGTTTTACAAAAAAATAATAATTTAGTATTGACCTAACGTTCAAATGGCATAAGCGAACCAAAATGGTTGGTGGAGGGCTATTTTTAGCCTAATAGGTGGATAAATATTTTTAGCCTAAATAAGTTGATGAATGGTATTTTTAAACCTTTTTCAATAGGCTAGGGGCATTTTGAACCCTTTTCCGTTTAATAAATTGAGAAAAAGTGGGTAATTGTAGTTTTTTTTCTTTCGTCCAACTGTCAGCTAGTTGTATGGCGGGAAAACAATGTACGTTGATGAGGTTAAGTGGCCACAAATGCATCCAAAAGTTTAGCCTAGCAAATAACGAAGTGAATTAAGTGATTTCTCTTCATTTATTTCTTACTAATACACAAAGTTATCAGTATCTTACAGGCGCACTTGAACTGATCCAACCACCCGCATTATTTAAAAAAAAAAAAAGGGAAAAAGGTCAAAATTGTTCCTCTACTGTTGAAAATTAGTCACGTTTATACCCGTTTTTACTTTACGTCCAAAATTATACCCACCGTTAATATAGTATACAATTTTGTCCCTAGCCCTAACCGGGATCCTTCTCTTATACTGCCAAGTAGGCAAATGTCAACCCAAATTTTAAAGACACATGCCCATTTTTTGACCCAATTATCCAATCACCATACGGGTCCCAAAAAAATATATTCCCATCACAACAAAAATTATATACAATGGAATTGAATCATACCATCACATATCTTAGAACGAATCCATCTAATACTAAAATTCATGCAAGTCTCATGAATATTTTTGATGAAAGGTCCTCGCTCTATCGGAAAAAGTAGACAAAAAACTCTTCTTTTTTTCTTTGGAACAAGCTCTAACAAAAGGGTACAAAATGATGTTTTTTCCATATCATTAGTGCTGGTTTCTCCATTTCAAATCGTCGTCATGAATTTATAAATGAATTCTAACGGATCAAAGGTCCCAACAGATCTAAACCACTAGTGAGATCAGATTTTCAACCAAACTCCGATGAGTTTCTTCACTGCTGGTAAGACAGCGAATGGAGAATCGACGAATCTTCTTCCGACCAAACTCTGATGAGTTTCTTCGCTGATGATTCTTGACCGTGATTGAACATCTCCCGCTTAAATGGGCTTGAATATGAAACCAAAAAGGAGGAAATGGGTAAAATGAACATAAGGAAAGAGAATAAGTTATTTTTACACCAAAATCTTAATATAACTTAACTCATATAGAATGCGAAATAAGTTATTCAAGTTATAGTTCCGATTTTAATTCAAGATTATAACCCTGAGATATTCCAGTTTTGAACCAAACAAACCCTTAGAATTCACCAAAACGGGGATACCTAAAGTGTTGGGAAGAGAGGGAAGGACATTTAAGTAAGGGAATTACATTTAGATGATCTCAGTTACTCCCTCCGTTCCAATTTATGTGAACATATTTGATTGGGCATGAAATTTAAGAAAAAATAAAGACTTTTAAAATTTATGGTCCTAAACAAGTCAAAAAGGGCCCCCAGAGTATTTGTGTAGTTATCAAACCTTCTCATTAACAATAGAATTGTCAATTTAACCTATTGTTTCCAAATTTAGAAATAATCATTCTTTTTAGAATGGACAAAAAAAAAATAAGTTCAAATAAATTGGAACGAATGGAATATTAGCCTATTAGGTATCACCATTTGCGGTCAAACACCTTAATAATGGATGTTTCATTTAATGATCCATCAAAATCATGTATCCGTAGTCTCATTCTCTGAAAGCAACAAAACGTGTGTTGTTGGTCAACACAGCCTAACACACCCACAGTCACTCTCCAATATCCATAATACGTTATTTAATTTTGAATGAATGTGGGAGCGTTTCTTTGCTTTGCTTGATACCGCTAGATTGTGAATGTGACGTCCATGTATGTACAATTAATTCACCAATTTTTCCAATCAATTTGAATCTTGTCGTTCTTACTTCTTGTTGCATTTATAGCAGAGTCCCCCGAATTCGATTATAGTCAAATTTTGATTAACTCCTCCTACCCCCTTAGATTTCCTGAGACCATAAAAATGAAAATCACTAATTCCTGTTTACTTGTCAGGTTATATTTAGAAAATACATGAGAGGATTCTTTTTTTTTTTTTTTTTTTTTGGGAATTTTACCCGTAATCTAATAAATGTGAAAAGATAGTAGTGTGGTAAAAGTAAGAAGTAGTAGTAATAAATCGAGATTAAAGAATTAATAGTCAAATTATTGTCTTAATTAATTCTTGCAAACGGGTATTCATTACTCAAATGGTCACTCATCTATCCCAAATTATCTACTAAAGTCACTTTTCTTTTGTTTCTAATAACAAAGTCACTTAACTATGCATATCGCACTCACTCAACTAGATTTTTCAAAGTTTGGATTGCCAAATAACTATTTTATCTTAAGGGTGTCTAACGGGTGGGCCGGGCAGGGCAGGGTAGGGAAAAATTGAAACCGTCCGGGTTTCGAACCAAGCAGGTAACGATTTAGAAGTTACCGAGCTTAACGGGTCCGGGTTTATCCGGGTAAAAAATGAACCGTAAGGGTTACGAGTCCAAGGGCGGGGCCGGGTTAGTATCTTTTTTTTTTTTTTTTTGTATTTTGTATAACTATTGTAATTTATATTATTATAAAATAAAAATATAAAGAATACAATGAAGATGGAAAAAAATGCACTTATAAATTGTAAGTGCTACATTTATTTCAAAATTTAAACTTACAAATTAAAAGGTTTACATTTAACGAGTAAATTAACGAAAAAGAGTAGATTCAAAAGGTTTTGCATTGCCTTAGACTCTAATACCTTTAAAAAAATGAAATCTAGCCTTTAAATCGTCTGGCCAGGCCGATTAACCGGTTCTACAAGGATTTTGGTTGACCGGGTTTGACCGGTCCAGTTAATCGGATGAATTAAAGTGAACAGACCAACCCCCATAACTCAGTCCACCTGGCCCCCTAAGTATCGGGTCGGACCGGTACGGGTTTCAACCGATCTGGACCGAGCCGGTCCCAGGTCAACCAGGCCCGTTTGACACCTCTATTTATCCTCTAAATTATAAACATTTGTCTTCTTTTTATTTTTTAACCTTTTAATATTATAATTTTTTCCTTTTTAATTTATATTATGGACTTATCTATAGAATAAATAAATTTTATTTATAAATTAAAAAATAAAAAGTATTGAAGTATATATAATGCTGGAATAATAAAATATTGAGCATAGTAAAAAATTTAATTATAACAATATGTTCATGATAATAATTTTAATATTAACAATAAAAATTTATTAACACAATTGAGAATGAAGAAAATAAAGGTTGTAAAATATATATTCCGTGCAATATAAAACTAATTATTTAAATAAAAGTATTTTCATAATATACATTGTATATTCTTGAAAATTATGCTCATTTATATTATTATTCCGACATTATATAAGCTGAAAACTAACTTTTTACCTCTATTTTATAAATAAAATATATTTGTTCTATAGGTAAGTCCACAATGTAGATTAAAAAGAAAAAAATAATAATATTTAAAAATTAAAAAAAAAAGATAAAAGTTAGATAATTTAGAGGGTAAAATAAGTATTTGACAATCAAAAGTTTGAGAAATCTAGTTGGGTGACCTTTCGAGTGCTATAGCGATAGTTAAATGAATTTGTTATTGCAAACGAAAGAAATATGACTTTAGTAGATAATTCATAATTTGGGATAGTTGAGTGACCATGTACTCTCACACACACATACAAAAAGAGGGAGTTTAGTTTCTTTTTTTCCTCTAGTGTTATGCTGCCAAGCAGAAACTGCAAACAGAAATACAAAATAAGCATAGAGTGATAGGGATAGGAGCTACAGCAAATCTTCTGAAAAAGGACAGCAATATGGATTGCCATACATTACACCAGAGCATACTATGTTGGAAATTTTGTTTGTTACTATTATACAAAATTTAATACTACTAGTTTCGTGTCCCACAAGTATTGTGAGATTAAAAACCAGTGAGCCCAACATATATTCATTTGAATAGAAGAAATCTTGTTTCTAAACACACCCAGTCAAACACTACTAGAGAGTCTAAGCATCAGAGACAAACAGGAACCTCATTTCCCCATGCCTTAAGAACATGTGGTTTCAGGTCCACCTCGTTGCTGTTTTTTTATTAACTTTAATATTTGGTTGTCAGAGGAACATGTTATAGTGCTGGAAAAGGTAACAATGAAGTAAAATCAACAAGCCTAGAGTGGGTTTAGAAGGAAATATAAAGGAATAAGTTTGAAGAAGGATAAAAAACCAGTGACCTCACGATGGCTCTTTCATGCATTCAAATCCATATGCTAGTTGGAAACTTTGAGGTCACTCGTTGAATCACACATAAATTAATGGTTAAATATTGTCTGCATGTTCAATATATAAATATTTGGTCTTATCATTAATGTAAAATCCATCTTAGTTAATAAATACAAGGCGGAAAAAGGTTTCAATAGTTCTAATAGGTTGAAAGCTTAAATATGATGAAATGTGTATGCTAATCAGTATAAATTGTTGATGAATAAAATTGGTCGCGATTAATTTTTATAACGAATAGCTAGTCAGGGAGAAAGGCTCCTTCAAAAAAACCAGTTGAAAGCATGTATCCACCGTGTGTGTGTATATATATATATATATACACACACCACTTATATTGCTAGTGAAGCAGTTAGAAAGTATGCCTCACCTTGATCACAATTCACAAACTCTACTAAGTAAAACAGAAAAAGGACTCCAAAATTCCACACAAGCATGCATCTAAAAAACATTCTATATATCCTCTGTCAAACACCAGATTGTACATTGTTCATGCATATGTACAACATCACTAGCATTTATACATGTATAGGTCCAATTTCAACGAGTTTCAGACATGACAGTGCTTAAAACTGTCTGGTTTTACTGGTTAATAAGCTCTAAAACAAGATACCACTGAAGCATAGCAATCTCGTGTTATTTTCATCCTGGTTTCACTATTTTTCAGCACATATTTATCAAAACCACAAAGGAATATTAATACTGGCAGAAAATAAATACAATGCTTGATCATATTATTTTAGACCTTTTTCGTTTTAGAAGATCAAAAGTAGAATTACTGTAACTTTGCTATTAGGACACAAAACGAAGTACTGATCTGCAGTATGCTAAAATCTAATTCTTGTTCATCAATTAGTGCATTATCACTAGTAAAAAGGATCCTCAGAAAGGCCAGGGAAGTTCAGGAACATTTCGTTTTCGCATTCTAGCATGTCTTCAACAAATGATGATGTACCCTTTATAGACAACGTGGCTTCAAAATCCTTCGTTGCTGGTGCGTTGTTTTGTCGATATTCTTGAGCTGCCCCAGACACTAGCTTTTCTTCTATGTTTACTGTCTCTTCTTGTTCTTTGAAATTTGATGGAAGCAACACATCATCAAGAAGATAGTCACACCAGTTGACTTGATTACTGGTTAAAGAATGAGATGCAGATGATGATGAGGACGATGACAAAGGCGAAGACAAAGAGCAATCAGTATCAATGGGATTGGTATAGGAGAAGATTGCCTTTGCGGAATTGTTACCAGAGGCCTCTGTTACGAATCTTATAGCTTGTAGCTCGGAAAGTAGATCAACAGGAGGTTGATTGTTGCTACAATCATAATTGTTGCTTAAAAAACAATCTTCTGAGGTTTCAGTTTTTTGTAGCCTAATTGTTGTCACACAATGGCTGTTAAAGTTTGGAAATCTTTCTAGAGGGTGTTGTAGTTGTTCTGGTGTAGACATAAATGCACCCTTTAACTCTCTGTTAAGCGATACGAACCAAGTTCTGGCTTTTGGAAAGCCACCAATGTTTCCGTAGTCGGTCAGAATTTGGGAAAAGGGCTTGTGAGTGACTGGATCAATCCCCATTGCAGACAGCTTCTTCTTCAACTTAGTGTTCCACAAGTTCTTTACTTCATTGTCTGTTCTCCCAGGTATTTGTTGTGCTATTATAGACCACCTGGTTATACTTGCAACAAGTGTGAGAAATGGACAAAAGAAAGAAAATACCAAGAATCAAACTATAGGTTTACTTGAACTATAACTTTGACAGGCAAGGTACAGACACTTATATTCGAGCATGTAACAACTTATTTATGAGCCTTGGCGTAACAAGTAAAGTTGCTGCCATGTGACCAGTAGGTCACGGGTTCGAATAGTGGAAACAGCCTCTAGCAAAATGCAGGGTAAGGCTGCGTACAATAGACCATTGTGGCACGGCCCTTCCCCGGACCTTGCGCATAGTGGGAGCTTAGTGTACCGGGCTGCCCTTTTATGTAACTGCTTATTTATAAAATCAGTTTTCGCACGTGATGCTCATAAGCTACTTTTAAGCTGTTAGGCTACACGACCTTAGTATCAGCAACTTGTAGGAACCATGACTTAATTTGTCCAAATGTAGTTACTCGTTAGAAATCAATCGATTCAATTTAGTAAGGTGAGAGCAAATCCAAGAATTTGATCGAAAAACCAGGAGCTATTATATTTCTTTAGGATTCACACACCTGCTTCCTATTGTGGCATGAAGCTTAATGATCAGTTCCTCTTCTTGAGGAGTGAAGCTGTCCTCCTTAAGATCAGTCTTCAGGCGATTACTCCACCTATTCTTCTGACTCCTCCCACATTTCCCAGTTCCTGTTCAAAATTGCACTCATACACACAAATCTTGAAATTTAGCAGCTGACAAATTGTTAAGGAAATGAACTTGTAGCATAACTCAACCCCAAAAGTTAACTCATAAAATGAAGATTACTCAAGACCAAGTGAAGAGACAAAATCATATTTCTTCAACCAATTTGGAATAATCTAACATGTTCCGCACGCCTATTCACGATAAGTGGAGTGTGGATAATATAATATACGGTCCAGCATTGGAAAAGACGGGAACCAGAGGCAGACCTAGGATTTTATGTCGACAGGGACACAATATTCTGTTCAGTAAGAGCCTCCCACGAGCTTTTAGCGTTTAGGGTGCCAAGTGAGTTAAATTAACTATTTTCAAGGTACATACATATACATAGTACAAGATTTATGCATAAATTTACGGGGTCCAATGACCTTTCAACATAACACATAGGTCCGCCTCTGACGAGAACATGGATGAGTTTCACTCTGTTAACGTATTTAAAATATTGATTTGTGGCGTAACTTAATGATGTCAAGATTGTCAAGATCATATAATATAAGGAGACAACTCATTCTTAAGTCTTAACTAATTTGGGACAATCTAACACAAATGAACTTAATTATGGGTTTCATGTATTAATAGAAAAATAAAATAAAACAAGGAGAAATAGTTACCTGATTTCTTGGACATGGCCGTCCAATTGCCAATTCCATGTTTGGAGACAAATGTAGATGTGTTTGCATCCTCTTCCATCCAATTACATCTTCTATTATGCATCTTATCACTGCAACAAGGAGGCCTCCCCATCTAATTTTCTCTATAAAACTTATGTTATAGCACTGAAAAAGGGACAGATGAAGGTAACAACAAATGAAAGAATTCAATGTTGAAGAGACAATAATAAAAATCCCAATTTTTGAAACTTCTTATTGATTTATGGATGTAACCCTAAAAGGGAGGCAAGAAAAGCATGTTATCACTTTCCATTTAACTATTTAACATGATGGAATGTATTTTCTGTCGAACAGTTTTTAGATGAACTATTAAAGAAGTAAGAAAGAGGTAAATACTTTTTAAGTTACAAAGAGCGTTTCAAATAGGTTCGAATTGGGTGAATTAATTTGGTTAAACATAGAATTATTATTTTGCAAATAAACTACTATCTTCTACAAAGCAAACAATACTTCATGATCACAGAAAAGTAAATAGATTTCAGCTTTAGTTCTAAAGACACAAGTCTGAGAACTATTATATATAAACAAATACTGTATTCAACTAACTGAAGAAAAGACAATATGAAAATGGCCATTTGAGCTCTGCTTAAGAACCCACAGCTTTGGCATGATAAAGAGCTATACTTCATTTTGGAAATTTGTTTGACATTCACTACCTAGGAGTAAAAGGAACCAAAAAAATAAATAAAGTAGCTTTAGAAACATTTTCCAAGTTAAAAGAAGGGCTGCAAGTTGGGTGTAGGTCGTGTGTCTCGCTTTCAAGTAATCCTGTTTTTTTTTTTTTTTTTTTTTTTTTTTTTTTTTTTTTTTTTTTTTTTTTTTTTTTTTTTTTTTTTTTTTTTTTTTTTTTTTTTTTTTATTTGGTTTTTCATCCTGTGTTCAGTACCTACATTGAAACCCGACCAATCCCTATCTGAACTTTTTCTGTTCCATACATCTGGTTATATATGCATCAATTTTGACATAGTCCATTACCGTGAACATATATATAATAGCACAGGGCTAGTGTCACGACCCAAAACCCAACCTGTCGTGATGGTGCCTAACATGGTACTAGGCAAGTCGATATTTCGAAAAGATTCCAACACTTCTAATAGAAAATGAGGTAAAGCAGTTTTAAATAATAAAAGTTCTCATAAATGGGATAGAAAACCCAAAACATAACGCGGAAATTCCCAACATCGGGGTGTCAAAGAGTTCAAGAGCATTTATACATCATAAGTATGAAAAATACTGTCTATGATAGTTTGGAACTAAACAATTAGCGGAAAGACAGGGAAGGAGAGACAAGGTCTGCAAAGCGCCGGGCAGCTACATTGAGATCTCCAAACGATCAACTGTGCAAGAAATCAACACTCACCGTGTCAGGAAGCACCTGAATCTGCACACGAAATGCAAGGTGTAGCATGAGTACAACCAACTCAGCAAGTAACAAGACTAAATAAAGAACTGAAAGTAGTGACGAACTTCACAACTATAGCTAAATTACAGTAATTTCAACATAGGAAGGTAGGCATGCTTTCAAGTTCGACAATTTAGGTCAAATCAATTACCTCATGTCAAGTTCAAGTAAAATAAAATATAATATCTTTCAGAAATTTCAAGACAGTGATATATGGCAGCTAAGTGCAACAATAATAAAATCAAATGCATCCTCTTAGAGAAACAGTCACTCAGTCGTCCATTTCACTCCAACGACAATCACTTCCTCACAGTCACTCATTCTTCCCGGTCACTCAGCGCTCGCACTCAGTAGTTACCCATGTATAGACACCGGAGAGGCTCCTTCAGCCCAAGCGATATAACAAGCCAATCATGATATAAATCAATAAAACATGCTGCGGCGTGCAGCCCGATCCCATAAATATCTTTACAATAGGGCCCCCGGCCTCACTCAGTCATCAACCTCACCAATTTCTCAGGCTCTCAGTAATCTTAAAAATCATCCCAAACAAAAATGATATAATGTATCAACAAGGAATAATAGAGACTGAGATATGATATGCAAGTAAAATTGTGACTGAGTACAAGCAGCAATTAGCAGATAGATCAACATGTAACACGACGTCTGTGGGTCCCTACAGTACCAACACATAACCTAAACATGATTTGTAACATAATTTGCAGTCAAATTTCTATAACACATGGAGAGCATACAACTAACAGGTTATTCAACTTCACAGTTTCATGAAATGGACCAAGTCATAATTCCTACGGTGCACGCCCATCACCTAGAATGTGCGTCACCTCCAAACCAATCACAAGATACAAAATACGGGGTTTCATACTGTTACGACCCCAATTCCGGTCGTGATGACGCCCAACATAACTGTTAGGCAAGCCCGGCCATTTACACTCTCAACCCGAGCATGAAGCTCAAAACCAATTATTTGAATATCATTAACAGCAATAAAGCTTAAAGTATAAACTGATAGATAGAAATAAGCTGAATATCATGATAATATGGAATAAACTCCCAAAGACTTGGGGGTCATGAGTCTAGAACCTCTAACAATACAGTGTAATAAGACTCCAATAATACATAGTTTCAAAAGCTGTGGAAAGATAATAAAAAAGGATAGGGGAGGAGTCGGGTCCTGCGGACGTCAGGCAGCTACCTCGACAACTCCAAATAAACTCTGAAATCAGCAAAAGCTCAGCTAAACT
>MU743010.1:36947-48910 GCA_026770625.1 Nicotiana glauca
CATATTGCGCACTTTTTAGTAAATTAGACATAACTTTTTGCTCCGAACTCCATTTTGGATCCATAATATATGGTTGGAAGGCTAACTCAAAGGGCTACAACTTTTATGTTTTGAGTTTTTCCAAATTCCAAACGTAACATGGTGAAAAGCCATTATTTCACCGCGACCGCGGCAGAACCGCGACAGAAGGCATTTGCGGATGAATGAAGAAGCTGAGAGGGTGTTACTGCGGTAGAACCGCGGCCAACCAGGCCTAAAACTTGTCCTTTTTCGCGTAGAAGAAGGTATAAGTGTTTGGGCCCGACCCTACTTAGTATATATACATGGAAAAACGTTATTTTTGAGGAGGAGACATATTTTTGACATAGATTTGACCTAAGGAGGCAAAGAACACATTGGGAGCAAGGCGGAGAATTCTTCTACAAGTTTTTCCTTCCTCTTCCTATTTTTCATTGTTGGTTATGACTTTTAGTATTGTAGTTTTACATACTATTATGAATAGCTAATTTGTTATCTAGGGTTTTGATAGAACCTTTTGTAGGATAAATTCTTGTTATGTTTTTATATAATTGAGCCATAGCTTTTCTCTATTTGTTCAACTACGTTTATATTGTGGTTGGTTGAAGAGCTCTCAATTAGCCGTGCCTATTTAGTATGCATTGCTCGGGAGAGAGTGCATATTTAGGTAATTGTTGAACAACACCACTCCCAGAGTATATGAGAGATCAATAACCGAGGGTTTAAAGGCGGGATTAGGAATAACGAAGCCTTGGGTGCGATCTGAAGTGAGCTGTATTAAAAGCCAGCTAGCGTAGCTCGGGAGAGTGCGTCTAGTAAATTATTGTAATTGCTCGGGAGAGAGTTACGGTAATAAGAGTGCTCATGATTGGTAGAGAATACTTAGGCGAAATTATAGAAGACATAGCAGGAAGAATTCCGACAATTGGGGAAATCATAACTCTAGACCTCCTTAATCTTGTCTCTAACCCTTAGTATATTTAGTTGTTAATTTAGTAGTTTAATTTATTAGTTAAACACAAGCATCTAAATATCTATAAATTAGGAATTGTTCAAGTTTGTCTTCTTGGTGATAGTGAACAGTTGTAGCTAAACCTTAGTTCTCTGCGGGATTCGACTCCGGACTTGTAAACCGGATTATATTTGCAACGATCGCATTGTCCTTTTTATAAGGCATAGTAGGGCGTGATCAGCTCCTAAGTCCAAAATCACCCAACAGAGCTAACAAAACTATCAAAACTCCATTCCTGAGTCGTTTACATATAAGTCAACATCCGGTCAACCATTTCAACTTACGCTTCCAACCTTGAGACTAAGTGTCTCAATTCATTCCGAAATCCATCCGGACCCGAACCGACTACCCTGTAAGTCATTTAACAGCTATAAAGCACAAAATGAGCAGTAAATGGGGGAATGGGGCTACAACTCTCAAAACGACCGACTGGATCGTTACAGCTAGGCAAATATAATCCTAATTATTTACAATCAGGGTTAAGTAATTTTTAAGATTTTAGGAAGGGGTTAAGCTCCGAGCTTAAATTTTCGAGATTTTTCACCTTTACTTGAATTCAAATATATATATATATATATATGGTAGTCATTAGATGATATTTCAAAATTTCAACTAATCTTTGATATATTTTGTATATAGTTAAGTTTTTCTGTTTGATGCACTCGATCTATCAAATAAAATGTTCAAGTACTTATCAAATACATGTTTGGGTGCAAAAATTGTTAAAGAGTGTTGAAAAGAAAAAAAATAAAAAATGGGAGGGACAGTTGGAAGGAGAGTGTGTGGACTGCAAAGATAAATTCACAATTCAGAGTGGAAACCAAAGATGTCACGTCCGATATGAGAGGGCAATAGCCGAAAACGGTTATCGTTTACTTAGAAATTAGTAGGAAACAACATATGACATGATTTAATTCACGAATATATCAGAAATAATTAAATTGGAGAAAGAATAGAAATAGTCCAACTCAGGAACGTAGTGTAACTCGGTCTATCTTAAATGAACTGGAAACTTCAAACTAGCCAATTAAATAAAAATCTAGTTGTCAACAACCGCTGCCAGATAGTGACCTAATCCAGGCTCTTAATATTTGAAATCTTCAAAGCAATGCAATCATACAATTATTAGACCTGACAAAAGAGGCCAATGGACAGGTCAAAATTAAGACAAGCTTATGCCAAATGCCAACTTATAATAATAATAATAATAATAATAATATGTTAACATAGCGATTAGCCAAATTTTTCGGAAAAATCAAAACCAATCCAAAGGGTGAGTTATATAATATGTTCATGTAATCATTACAGTATAATTTAAAATCTTACTATAGGCCATGTCTCTAATAGGCTCGTAATATTCTTTTTGAAGAAGGAATATTACAACATGTGGCGCACAGCTTATACAAAAATCTTTCCAGATAACAGTCTAAAGGGACATGTATTTCCTCCATCCTCCACCCCATAAGATATTATACTACTATTTAGTATTATTACTTTCGTTATCATTCATTCTTGCTGTGAATAATTTATCATTATCCAATGAATTAGTGCTCGATTGTATTTTTATCTTCTGCTGGCGTAAATAAAAAGAAGTTGAAAAAACTGGCCTGTGGCAATTTGCCGGAAAATAAAATTGACATTAGTAATGTTGAGATTGCAATGCATATATGCAGAGTTATTTTTTATTAAATGCTTTATTTGTTGTATTTAGAATTAGCATGAATTTGTATAATTTAAAATGTATATTTCTTAAACAAAATAAAAAAATATTTACTATATGAGGGTTACTTTCGTTTTAGTTATTTTAATTCATGTAATACCAATACGTCTAGTATGATTTTGCATTTTATCTCACATTTAAGATTTATAATATAGAAATTTTCGCATAGAGTATGTGAATATTAATTACGAAAAAGAGGACAAATGCAACCCAAACGATTGTTAACGATGCTATGTTTCGTGTCAAAATTATCTATCCCAACGCTACCAACCAAGCAAACGCCACCTAAGTGACTGACTTCGTCATCATCTAAATAAACGACGGAATTTACTACACAAATTCCTTGTTTCGTTCATTTGAAACAAAAAAAAAAAGACAACCTTTATTTCTTGTCCATTTTTGCAACATTAGTTCTCTCGTGCAACTTTATAAGCAATATAACTCTCTTTTCTTCTCCTGGGGGTCCCACCTCTTATGACTAATGACATTTTACTTAATTGAATACTCTTTTGTTTTTGTTGGATATCTTGTTTTATAAAGATATCTTTTTTATTTTTTGGATATCACCACTAACTTATCAACCATCATCAATGAAATATATGAGTAATTTCATTTTGTTTTCAATGATTTAATGAGTAATTTATTGAACATACTCACTAACTCTTTTTCATCTAGAAATGAATCGCTTGTTGATTTTTTGTAAAAATATGTTTCAAAAGGTATTCTATTTACACTTTTAACCGATATTTTTGGTGATAGCAAGTCAGTGAGAATATACAAATTATCATTCCAAAGAACTAAGTAGTACTTGTTGCTATTATATATCAAGCATTAATTATTAGACTCGTTAAAACAACAATAACATAATCAGTAAAATTCAATTAATGAAGTTTGAGGAGAGTAGAGTGTACGCAGCTTAACCTTACTTAAAAGCTCTTCCTAACCAAGTGTTAAAGAATAAAATTTGAACGTCTTCAGTATAAAATGGTAAGACGATTATCCACAAATAGCATAATGGGAACAACACTCCTACTATGAACATTAAAATTATATTTGCAAATATATAACAATTAATGTGAACGCCTCCTATTATAATCATTCTACTTAGACAGGAAAATATTCATTAAAACATGTTATATTTTAAGCTTTAATTACTTGTAGATATCTTGCTTATGTTTTTCCACTCTGAATGGTTACTTTGTGTTTTGGAATGGTATATGACTGATTCTTGCATTATTTCGAATTTCCAGTTGTTACAATTAAAATGGCCGATGATGTTTAGTTCTAGTTTAATAGGTACATATGAAACTTCCAATTGCTACAATTTTTTTTATCCAAATATGACGAGCTTAGGTCACTTTCTATATATAAGTTTAAATATAAGGACACAAGTTTAAAATGACTAAATAGACGAAATCTAGCTACTCATTCATGGGTCAGATATTGCATTTGGAATCATTGTGTATATAATACTGTTACTAATTTGTTATTACCAAACTAGTTTACATCCTTTAAGAACTTGCCCAACAGAATTTGATTACCAAATTCAACTTGGTGAGATGTTTATTTTCTTACTAAGTGAGTTTTTTTTTTTTTTTTTTTGCAAAATGAAATAGGAATAAATAACCATAATGTAATACATGTCAAATACTATACCATGATTTATTTGGTAATCAAATGTAAATTAGTTAATATAAACTTTATACGATAAAAGACATAGAAAAACTTCAAAATTTTTACGTAAGACCTTGCAGGGCTTTAAATGAACATAAACAACAAGTAATTTTCAATCGTTTCTGCAGATGTTGCGGGAAGAAAATTGAAAAAAGGCTTGTGAAAAAGAAACACATATTCTTACAAGGTCATTCGATGGATCTATTAAGTTTTGTGAATGAAATTGAGGAATTAATAAAACTTTTCAAATATAGCAAAAAACTTGAACATTTTACGCATTTTGAAAAAGTAAAGGGTGTCATGATAAATACGCAAAACTTTGAGGTGCTTTATATGAAATTAACTAGCAAACAATTTCCAAGGTCTTTTTACTTCTCCCCCTTCCTTTTCAGAGAATCAATTAAACATACTACCTGATAAAATATTCTTTCGGGCCCCTTTCAAAGCAGTACCCTTTTCTAATTTGAATTGAAAAAATTATAAAATTTTCTTTTGTTCTAAGAAGGTCACCGACCCCAATAGCCTATCTTCATTTTTTCGAGTTCAATCTCTCTCTATTTATCTACTTACTATATATAATTATGGTATAATCTTAAGTTCATATGATCCCCTTACTAAACGCGTCAGTGATCATGTTTTGCTGACTTATTAATTCTCTCTTCTTTTCTCACTAGTGCTCTCCTTCTTTCTTTGCCTAGCTGTTTTATTGCAAAATTTTATTTATGATCATTGGCCATTGAAAGAGGGGGTTTATAGTTTTGTTTAGTGTGGGTTGGGGTCGAATTCTTAAAACATGAAGAGGGCAAAATTGGACATGTTCATGTCTCTCAGTCGTCAAAGATCGGTCCAAGTTTTGGTTTTTATAGGTCTTGTTTATGTTTTAATGGTGGGTTTAGAAGTTCCTTTCGTTTTCAAAACTGGGTTCAGTTTTGTTTCTAAGGAGGGTGAGGGTTTTGCTAACCGCCATTTAAATTCCAAGGCTTTTGTGCTTGAAAGTGAAGAGGACGACGAAGAAAAAAAGGCCCCAAATCGCCCTCTTGATGTCCCACTTAGGGTTGGAATTTCCAATCAATCCAATTCCAGGCCCGAGAGGAGGAAAATCAGAGAATTGCACACTTTGCTATCAAATTTAGTTTTCGATGGCAGTTCCGTGAATATGAATAGCACAGATGGGTTTTCTGGGATTTTAAAATCAGCAAAGGAGGCATTTGAGGTAGGGAAAAAATTCTGGGAAGAGCTTGAATTGCACAAACAAGAAGTGGTTCCTGTAGAAAAAAGTAACAAGACAGAAGAATGCCCACATTCGATTTCAATTTCCGGGTCGGAGTTTCAAGAAAAAGGGAGAATTTTGGTGTTGCCATGTGGGCTTACATTAGGGTCTCATATTACTGTTGTTGGGAAGCCAAGGAAGGCCCACCCGGAGCGTGACCCGAAGATATCTTTGCTGAAGGATGGCCAATTCTTGATGGTTTCACAGTTTATGATGGAATTACAGGGGCTGAAGACAGTTGATGGAGAGGACCCGCCAAGGATTTTGCATTTTAATCCGCGATTGAGGGGTGATTGGAGTGGGAAGCCCGTGATTGAACACAACACTTGTTATAGGATGCAGTGGGGGACAGCACAAAGGTGTGATGGTTGGAGGTCCAAGGACAATGAGGAGACTGGTGAGAACAATGAATTTTGTTTATTGAACTAACTTTTAAGTATTGTTTAGAAAATTCTATTGCTCCTTTTTTTTATAAAGTAATTGAACTTAAAAGTTTGTACATTTTGTACTAGTTTAAGTTAAAAATCTGTACTTCGGGCACATTGTGGGGTGGGATGAGGGGAATAGGAGCTTGTGGTAATGCATCTGTTAAAACCTCGACTATTGATTTATAGTATTGAAGGAGAAAAGGATTAACTGAGAATGCATTGTAGTTACATTTGTGGCTGTTGTATGGTGAAGTAGATTAATTTATAGGTGGCATATGACTCTTTTGCAGTTGATGGACAGGTTAAGTGTGAAAATTGGATTCGAGATAATGACGAAAATCATTCTGAGCAATCAAAGTCATCATGGTGGTTAAACCGCCTTATTACCGGGCGAACAAAGAAGATGTCTATTGATTGGCCATTCCCATTTTCAGAGGAGAAGTTATTTGTGCTAACGCTTAGTGCTGGCTTTGAGGGTTATCACATAAATGTTGATGGGAGGCATGTGACCTCGTTTCCATACCGAACTGTAAGTAATGTACTACCACATTCAACTTCATATAGGATTATTGAATCGGACTAATGTAAGGTTCTCCTTTGTGCTGTTAGGGATTTGCTCTCGAGGATGCCACTGGTCTCTGGATGAATGGTGACATTGATGTTGATTCAGTGTTTGCTGCCTCCTTGCCAGCTACACATCCTAATTTTGCTCCTCAGAGACATCTTGATATGTCAAACAGATGGAAGACGCCGCCTCTTCTTGAACAACCTGTAGATATGTTCATTGGTATTCTTTCTGCTGGCAATCATTTTGCTGAGCGAATGGCTATAAGGAGGTCTTGGATGCAGCATCAGCTAATCAGATCTTCAAATGTCGTGGCTCGATTCTTTGTTGCATTGGTAGGTTGACATATTGGTAGCTTATGGGCCCAATTTCAAATATCTTTTGCTATTAACATTGGCATTGTGCTGTTAAAATTTTGACTTAATCTTGAGACCGATTTTGATAGCATGCAAGAAAAGAGGTAAATGTGGAGCTAAAGAAAGAAGCAGAATTTTTTGGTGACATCGTCATAGTTCCTTATATGGATCACTATGACCTCGTGGTTTTGAAAACAGTTGCCATCTGTGAGTATGGGGTACGTTTCTAGATTGACCTCTATTGTTGAAATTAGTTTTGCCCCAAAAAGTTTATCTCATTTATACGTTTGGTTGTTTGCAGGTCCGTGTAATATCTGCCAAAAATATCATGAAGTGCGACGATGACACCTTTGTGAGAGTGGATGCAGTTATCAAGGAAGTAAATAAAATACCAGAAAATAGGAGCTTATATATTGGAAATATCAATTACCACCATAAACCCCTGCGTAGTGGTAAATGGGCAGTGACATATGAGGTAATTGTTTGGATCTTCTTGTGCGTTTATTCCACAAAATCTTTACCTAGTATTAAAAGATCAAAATGCTGCTGGATAATTTTAGACTTTTAGTCTTGACCCTAGTTCTGTCATATAGAAGTGCATAGTTTCTTATGCGTCGTGGTTTAATGAAGACTTCATAATTACCACATAAAGTGAATAACCAAAATACTTGAGTTAGGGGAGTGTTCTCGAGAGATTAATGTGTCGGTATTTGGTTTAATGATGCACTAGTTTCATAACGCATGCACCAACCAAATAGTTGTCTTCATGGAGTAATTTTCTGGATGTTGTCTGGTTGCTCCTATTTAATCTCTGTGGCCTTGTTCTCAATACTATGAAATGCTGAGTATCTCATTTGGTTACCCTTTCACTGTGTCGTCTCAGGAATGGCCAGAAGAAGATTATCCGTCTTATGCAAATGGACCTGGCTACATTGTTTCATCAGACATTGCAAACTTCATTGTCTCAGAGTTTGATAGTCATAACTTAAAGGTAGGCACAAAATTCCCTCTTCCCCTCCGCCTGTGTCAGTTCAATGAAATATCTAAGAGAGCTCCCTGACTTGCAGTTGTTCAAGATGGAGGACGTGAGCATGGGAATGTGGGTTGAGAAATTCAATAGCACAAGACCGGTGGAATATGTTCACAGCTTGAAGTTCTCGCAGTCTGGATGTGTAGATGATTATTATTCAGCTCATTATCAGTCACCTAGGCAGATGATCTGCATGTGGAACAAACTGCAACAGCTAGGCAAACCCCGATGCTGCAACATGAGATGACAATTAGAGATAAAGCGAAGGGTAACTGAGAATTGAGCAAGGAGAGAGTTAGGCAAGTTTTTGCAGTTATAGAAACCATGATCTGTAAACTTTCTTGAACACTCGGTTTTAGATATGATATGGGCTGCTTAGGGGCCCTTGAAAATTCATTCTTTTGTTATCTCTACCTTGTCTCTTTTTTCTTTCAATTTTTTAAATACCTTTTCCAGCCTATGTGTGGTTGTATAGAGGCATGGACATACATGTGCAAAAAGAATATCTATATACACTTTTATATGTGTCCTACATAGCATAGAATCAGAGCTTGATATTCCAAGCAAGTTTCTCCCATCTTGCTTAAAGTTCCTTACCCACCTTCTCTCCTCCTAGCTAGAGATTCATTTTCCAAGTTTTTTGGTTTGTCTTTGAGGTATATGGTTTGACCTATTCAATGTACAAAAGGATGTTCATGTTATGGACCACCCAATTATTGTGCCAAAAGCAAGGCCGGTTGTTGTGGGAATGTGGGGTAGTTGATGCTTGCTATATGGTAACCAAAGTTGATTTTGTAACATGAAAAGGACTATTTGGAACGACAAAACATAGACATGGAGGTCAATGACTACTGGCTTATTCATTCCATTTCAAAGGAGAATGACAGTTGCACCAATTAAGATCTCAAATCATTTAGCACTGTATATAAAAATAGCGGACTGCAATTGAATTGGAATATATGGGGGTTGCTATCAAAGTCCAAAATCAACCACCTCTATGTGGGGTTGAACCTTTTTCTTCTAATTTGGCGTCAATATAGCTATCTCCAAGGCGAATGATTTTGAAATACTTAAATAGTGCATGCGAATATATAGTATATATAATACATATATAATGTTTGTATAGATGTGCATTTGATGAATCTGGCCAGCTATATATGTAAAGATCCTTTGGAAAATGAAACAAACAAGCATGTTAGGAGAAATCAAGATGGCTTGAAAAGTATGTTAGGAATGTGTGACGAATTTTAAATCACACAATTAATGTTTTTCTTAATATTAGTACTTATATATGAATGGAAATGCAAGATAGCACGGATGGTGGATCTTTCCTTTCTCTGTTCAAACTTCAAACCTGAGCTGAACAAACCATATGTGAGAAATTCCATAGCCAAACATCGCATTGAATGACATAGAGTATTATGTCGGGTAATTTTTTTTGTAAAACGAGAAATCAAACAAGCTTTAAGGAATTTTATTGATACGAACTCTTCTAAGAAACTGGTTATTGGCATTAATTGGAATATTTAAAAGGAAAAAAGCAATCAGACTAACGACTCGTATTTCTTTTCTTCTTCGACTTGGTTGTTGAGTTTTTGTTTAAGATGAAATAGTCTTAAAATGAGAGTGAATGGGAAATGGAGGGAAAATGAAATTTTAAGTTCTCCTCTTCTCTTTAATGAGACATTGTCCCTCATTGGTTGGGGATACGAATGTTGGTGGGTTTATATACAAATTTATTTGTTAATAGTGAATATTAACGTGATATAATCCGTGTTTTGTAACGGACGTATTTCAATCCGTGTATAATACCACCAGCTGCAATAACAGCCACTCCAAGTGTTTGATCCATCACAAGCAAATGCTTGCTCCACAAGCTAGTGCTTGCTCCATAACAAGCTAAGCGCTTGTTCCACCATGGAGGGAGGGCTGATCTCTCTCACCTGATTGCTATAAATAGAGTAGCAGTTGGAGAGAGATACACACCGAAAAAAACACTCGAGACACACTCTGTATACACTAAATATACACTCTGTATACACTTGATATACACTGAAAAAACGAATTGCAATCTGATATCCTCTTCAGTAAGAATTCAACATCGGCTATACATTGCATTCCTTCCTCTCAGAATTTTCATTCGACTTCTGACTTGTCCTCCTTTGTTCTGCATTGTTTTAAACTACAAACAAAGCATCTGTAAGTGTGATTTGCTGCCGAACTTTGTGTTCGCTGAAACACTGAAGTTTGAAGTATCGCTACACAAGTGTGTAATTCGTTCTATCCTGGGAGAAAATAATCCATAACCTTGGGTACTAGGAGGGGATTAAATTCCTTAAGGAAACACTGTGAATTTAGTGTGCGCGAATTAATTACTGTCTCGTTTATATTTACGTTTATACGCTAACCTTTTTTATTTTTCAGAATTATTATTTAAAAAAACAGGATAATAACCGAAGGACCAACAAGCTTAAGGAATTTATCAATTTTTATTTTTGTATTTGTGTTATCCTCATTATTCTGGAAACTAAAACCTTTGTGGTTTTGTGTACTCCCGTTTTGGAGAGTAAAGCCTTCGTGGCGTTTTGTTGGAGATTAAAATCTACGTGATTTTTTAACTCCAGTTTTAAACGTTTCTTTGTGTCCTTTTTTCAGAAAAATGGCTAATGAAAGCGGAAACCAAGTTGTTCCGATGGTGACTGTCAACGCATCGGCAAGCCATGTTCCAACGATGACTATCAACGCATCGGCAAGCCATGTTCCGACGATGACTGTCAATGCATAGACAAGCCGAACATCGGTGTTGGAACCGACAGAAAAACCCGAAAAAATTTTCGGGATTGATTTCAAGCGCTGACAGCAGAAGATGTTCTTCTACTTGATTACATTATGTCTACAGAAGTTCATCAAGGAAGATGTTCCTGATGTGCCCAATGAAACTCCAGAGGATGAAAGCTTTCTCGTGATTGAGGCGTGGAAGCATTCTGACTTTCTGTGCAAGAATTATATTCTTAGCAGACTGGATGATAATCTGTATAATGTATACAGTAGCATGAAAATATTAAAAGAATTGTGGAATGCGCTTGAAAAGAAGTACAAGACTGAAGATGCCGGGATAAAAAAATTCATCGCCGTAAAATTATTGGACTACAAAATGGTAGATAGCAAGTCTGTTATTACCCAACTCCAGGAATTGCAAGTGATTATTTATGATCTACTTGCTGAAGGTATGTTTCAAATAGATACTGATGTTGAAAGTAAAATTTTTAGTATTTTTACTAACAGAATTTTCATTGAAGGTCTTGTCATCAATGAAGCATTCTAAGTAGCAGCAATAATTGAGAAGTTGCCTCCATTGTGGAAGGACTTCAAAAATTATTTGAAACACAAATGAAAGGAGATGTCGCTTAAAGATCTCATTGTTCGATTGAGAATCGAAGAGGACAATGAAGCTGCTGAAAGGAGAGGCCGTGAAAATTCAACAATAATGGGAGCAAATATTGTTGAAGATAACAAAAAGAGGAAGAAGGCTTCTGGTCCGAAATACTACCCAAGCAAGAAGCGGTTCAGTGAAAAATGCTACAACTGTGGGAATACCGGACACAAATCTACGGAGTGTCGTTCTCGGAAGAAAGACAAGAAAAGGGGCCAAGCAAACATGGTAGAAAAACATGATGATATTGATGACTTGTGTGCCATGCTTTCTGAATGCATCTTGGTGGGAAATCTTAAGGAATGGTGGATTGATTCTGGAGCCACACGCCATGTGTGAGCACGTAATTTTTGCCCTATAAGAGAAATACTCCCAAAAATTTAAAATAAAATAATTTTAGTTTGCTTGCAATTATTTTGAATTTTGTATTATTTTTCTTGTATTATTTGCCTTTTAT
>MU743012.1:0-14183 GCA_026770625.1 Nicotiana glauca
ATATATATATATATATATATATATATATATATATATATATATATATATATATATATATATATATATATATGGGATTGGGCTACACGCCGCAGCAATGTGATTCTTGGGCTGTATGAGCTCCTCTAGATTCTGCACACCCCCAGTAAGCGTAGTCAACTATAAATGTATCGATCGGGTTGCACGCCGCAGTGGTTATTATGATTTCTATTACTATGAGATATTTATGAGACTGAGTGATAAGGGTTGAGTCACGAGTGACTGAGAGGCTGTCCGAGAGGCCACATTTTGAGTGATCCCTTGCTCGAGGGGCCCAGTTATGATGTTTTCACTGATTTCACACTTCTTCTAAATAAGCCTCCATTGAATATACTGCTAAGTATCTGATTTCAAGTGTTTAAACTAAAAATGATGATTTTTATGAAGAAATGGGTTTTAAACTGGTAAAGTTGATCCGCTATTTTGTTGAGTATTCAGTTATATGTCCTTTGAACTACTCGTCACTGCTTTCAGTACTTATTTACTTTAGTTACTTACTAAGTTGGTGTACTCACGTTACTCCCTGCACCTCGTATGAAGATCCAGGTGCCCGAGCGATCGATTGAGGGTTGGTTAGCTGATTTGGTGCATCGACGAAGATTTCCAGGTAGGTGCATGGCGCCCGCAGCCCTGTTTTATCCTCCGTATCTTATTATCTTTTCGCATTTTTCTAGACTATGGATGTAGTTGATAAATGCGATTTTAACACATTTTATGCGCATACTTGCCTATGCTTTATGTATGAATTGCCGTAAAATAGACCCAGAATGCTTACAAGTTACGCTTAATTGCAGGTTTGAGCGACAAGATGACAAAAGTCAAAAATCGGCTCGAACATAGTGAAACCTGCTCAAGTGTCAAGGATTATTAAAGTGAGGACATTCAGAACATGGTGCGGACCGCACCATCATGTCATGCAGCCGCACCATAAGAGTTTAGAGGCTGTGAAACTATAAGGCACTTCATGAGGCCGCGTAATGTGACATGCGGTCGCACCAAAAAGATTCAAAAAGTTGTCATTTCCAATTGCAAGCAGCGGAGCCGCGGCCGAGCTCATGCGGTCCGCGGCCAGCCAACGCGGCTGCACTACAGGTTCGTGCGGACCGCACCACAAAACTTCAGAGGAGCTACAAACCATCCATGCAGCCGCACAACAACTTTGTGCGGTCCGCGCCAGTCGTCATACGGCCGCACCCCAACTTTGTAGGGTCCGCATCACTATCTTCAGAGAGTAAGATTTAGAGGTCAAGCAACCCAGTGCGGCCGCGTGCCAATTTTGTGCGGCCCGTGCTGACCCTGCAGGGGTATTTTTGTCCGATTTTTCCAGCCTAGTATAAATAGAACATTTTACCATTTTTAGGTCAAGTTTTTTACACCTGATAGATACTGCGCTTGTGAGACATTTGTATTAGCCTATTTTGGGAATTTTGAGCTTATTTCATCTTAGATTCTTGTAGTTTAATATTAGTAATTAATTAATATGGTTATTTCATCTTCTATTTCTTCAGTTTCTTCTCTAATAATGTCTAGCTAAACTCATTAGCTAGGGTTGTGGCTCAACCCTAGTGTGGGTAATTGATAAGTGTTGCTTATTAATGATAGATTGATGTTGGGTATTTGTTATTTGGGTTAATTTTATGGTTTAATTAAGGATTGGTGGTTGCAAACATTGATTCTAGCTTAGTGGGTCTTGACCCTTCTTGAGAAAGAGAGTCTATGACTCCAAAATTGACCCAACAAGGAATTGGGATGGACCCATGAGAAATGGTAGTCCCAATTAACGGGTTAAACCTCGAGAGAGTAATCACCCTACGTGAACCATACTTGAACCCTAGTTGCTTGGTCTAATTGGCCTACCCAATTGGTCTCGAGAGAGTCAATTGGGCAAAATCGCTCTCTCTACCGAGAGGTGTGAGAGTGGGTACAATTGTGCAACGGTTATAACATTGATCCCAAATATGTCAATCCATTGTTAGTATTTTCTACCCGTTATTTAACCATCTAGGTGATGCTACGACCCTAGTGTCTTTCTCTATATTAATCACAACTTAGAACATATCTCTTAGTATAATTTAGCTTTAGCTTGTAGTTGACAATAGTAGTTATTTAAACAATAAAAACCCAAAAATGTTTGAAGTACAATTAGAAGCAAAACCCGCATTCCTAGTCTAAACAAATACGCAACTCCATTCCAAGATCCCCGTGGAAATTGACCTCGATACCACTATTCGGGTAAAAGTCTTAGCGCCCACTCTTCCTACCTTAGTGTAAGGTTGAGTTTGCTGCGATCACTTTTTGGCGTCGTTACCGGGGAGCTTACGGTGTTGACTATTTGCGTAGCTAATTTTGTGTTTTTCTTCTCTTTCTTTCTTTTTACTAATGTTATTTGTGTAGATCCATCAGGTACACATGGCTCTAAACGGAAATGTCCCTCTTGACAACATGGTCGCGGGGAGGAGGTTGATGATGTTGAGCAAGATGAGCTCCCGGTACCTCAAGTACAACAGAGAGGTAGAATTGCCAACGCAAATCTAAATGATCAACTCCTAGACCCTCCTCTGCCTTCACCAAGAGTAGCTCCAAGGGTCATTCCGAACCAGGGTTATGCAAGTGCCATAGTTCCTCCCCGAATCCGGGCGGGGAATTTTCAAATCACCAATGTTATGTTGACACTTCTCGAGCAAAGGGGGTATTTTACGGGCGCCTCCGACCAAAATGCATACAAGCACTTGAAGGGGTTCGTAGATACTTGCTGGGGGAGTAAACAAACCAATGTGTCCGAGGATGCTTTGAGATTGAGGCTTTTCCCGTTCTCTCTTCGGGGGAAAGCATTGGATTGGTTAGAAAGGCTTCCAAATCATTCAATCACAACGTGGGATGAATTGGCGGACAAGTTCATTGCCAAGTTCTTTTCTCCAAGTCACATGGCGGCGCTCCGTGATGAGATTTTGGCTTTCAAACAAGAGCCAACGGAACCTTTGCATGAAATATGGGAGAGATTTAGAACTATGGTCAAAGAGTGTCCAAATAATGATATGAATGATGTGATGATTCAACAAACGTTCTATAGGGGCATCAACACAACTAACCAATGTATTGTGAACCAATTGGCGGGTGGAAATTTTATGAAGCTCCCGTACAATGAAGCTTGTGATGTGTTAGATGAAATGGCCGATACTTCTTCGGCGTGGCAAAGCCGGGCAAACGTTCCTCAAGGTGATCCTAATGTCATACATTTGCATAAGGAGTTGCATGATCACGGCCAAGCCATTGCCGAACTTACAACAACAATGAACCAATTGGCGAAGGCGCAATTGCAACAAGTTCAAAACCCGCGCCAAGTCAATGCCATGGAAGGAGTGAATATGATGAAAAGAAGGCAAAGAGGGCAACAACCTCAAGGAAATTGTGACAACTATGATGATGGTAGTGGTTATTCAAACGAGTGCTATGATGAGCAAAGTGAGGATTGTCAATATGTCAACAACTACCAAGGAAATAGAGGAAACCAAGGTAACCAACAATGGCGATCTCAAGGGAATTGGAATAATCAACAAGGAGGTGGAAATTGGAATGGGAATAACCAAAACAACAATTGGGGGAATCAAGGTAACAATGGTGGAAATTGGAATGGAAACAACAACAACAATTGGAATAATAACAATGGTCACGGAGGGTGGAACAACAATGGTGGTCAAGGTAATCGGGGCCAAGGCTTTCAAAGGCCTCCAATGTTTCAACAATCGAACAACCGCCACCATTTCAATCTCAAGGGTCTAGTTCTTTGGTAAATGAATTTGGGAGAATTGAGGTTATGTTTGAACAAATGATGAAGAAGAACCAAGACTCCAATGCGCAATTGGCTTCACACAACACTTCTATCCGTAACTTGGAGGTGCAACTTGGTCAAATTTCACAATCTTTAAACACTCGCCCAAAGGGTGCTCTACCAAGTGACACGGTAGTAAACCCTAAGGGTGGGCACAACAACCATGTGATGGAAGTGACCACGCGAAGTGGACGAGGCAGTGATGTGCATGCCTCAAGTGAGAATCAAGTCATGGTTGATGAAGATGAGTTGCGTGATAATGATATGCCTATGGGAGTTGATGATGTATTGGAACCAAGTGTGAGAAATGATGTGTGAATTGACATTCATGAGGTTAAAGAGGAGACACAAGAGAACGTGAACCCGCCAAGGGAACATATGATAGATATGCCCGAGCCGGAGGTGCCCAAAGCCAAGGCACCCTTGCCTAGGACTCCTCCGCCCTACCCCCAACGGTTGGCCAAGCAAAAGGGTGATAACCAATTTAAGAAATTCATTGAGATGATGAAGAGTTTGACTATCAATGTGCCTTTGGTGGAGGCACTCGAGCAAATGCCGGGGTACGCAAAATTCATGAAATATTTGGTTACAAAGAAGCGATCAATGGAGAGTGAGACAATCAAGATGACCCATCAAGTTAGCGCAATTGTACACTCCATGGCTCCTAAACTTGAGGACCCCGGCACATTCACTATCCCATGCACTATTGGAAGTGCCGACTTTGCAAAAGCCCTTTATGACTTGTGGCGAGTATCAACTTAATGCCATATTCGATTTTCAAGACTTTGGGAATCGGACAACCTTGCCTGACTTCAATGAGGCTCCAAATGGTGGATAGGTCAATGAAGCGGCCTTTGGGTATAATCGATGATGTCCTTGTTTGTGTTGATAAATTTATCTTGCCGGCCGACTTCGTGATCCTAGAATGTGAGGTGGACTTTGAAGTCCCAATTATCCTTGGAAGACCTTTCCTAGCAACGGGGAAGGCTTTGGTCGATGTCGAGGCAGGAGAGTTGACCTTCCGAGTTGGTAATGAAAAGGTGGTGTTCCATGTGTGCAAGTCTATGAGGCAACCAAATGGCATCGAGGTGTGCTCGTTTGTTGACATTGTCACGGCGGTGATAGTGGATGACACAAGCACAATGTTTAATGTTGAAGATCCACTTGAAGCGGTGCTTTTGAACATGGAAGCTAATGATGATACCGGGAGAATTGAATGTGTAAATGCTTTGCATGGTATGGGCTCATACTCTTATGAGCCTAGGAAGTTATCATTGGACCTTGAGAATCGCAAAACTCCGCCAACAAAGCCATCTATTGAGGAGCCGCCAGTGTTGGAGTTGAAACCTCTTCCTCCTCACCTCAGATATGAATACTTGGGTCCTAATTTCACTTTGCCTGTTATTCTTTCATCTTGCTTAACTAACATGCAGGTTGACGCCACTTTAGTGGTTCTACAAAAGTGCAAGCGGGCGATTGGATGGATGTTGGCAGATATTCGGGGTATAAGCCCCACATTTTGCATGCACAAGATCATTTTGGAGGAAGATGCAAGGTTGTCTCTTGAACATCAAAGAAGATTGAATGAAGCTATGCAAGAGGTGGTAAAGAAAGATGTTATCAAGTGGTTGGACGCCGGTGTACTCTACCCAATCTCGGATAGTTCATGTACCTCTCCGGTCCAATATGTGCCAAAGAAGGGTGGAATGACGGTCGTCACCAATGGCTTCAATAAGTTGATTCCTACCCGTACGATCACGGGTTGGAGAGTATGCATGGATTATAGAAAGCTCAACAAGGTCACGAGAAAAGATCATTTCCCTTTACCATTCTTAGACCAAATGCTTGATCGTTTAGTGGGCCAGGCTTATTATTGTTTCCTTGATGGCTACTCGGGGTACAATCAAATTCTCATTGCCCTGGAGGATCAGGAGAAGACAACCTTTTACATGTCCATATGGCACATTCGCTTTCTCAAGAATGCCATTTGGACTTTGTAATGCTCCAGTGACCTTCCAAAGATGTATGATGGCAATCTTCGCCGACATGGTGGAGGATATTCTGGAGGTCTTCATGGATGATTTTAGCATGGCGGGGGACTCTTCTAAAGAATGCCTAGTGAACTTGGACAAGGTGTTGAAAAGGTGTGAGGAAACCAATCTTGTACTTAACTGGGAGAAATGTCACTTCATGGTGCAAGATGGTTTTGTGTTGGGTCATAAAATCTCAAAACATGGAATTGAAGACGATAAGGTGAAAATTGAGGTGATCTCAAGGCTTCCTCCCCTTACTTCTGTCAAAGGGGTGAGGAGTTTTTTGGGTCACGCCAGGTTCTACCGGCGATTCATTAAAGACTTTTCAAAAGTTGTGAACCCGCTTTGTAAATTGTTGGAAAAGGATGTTAAGTCCGTCTTTGATAAGAGGTGTATGGAGTCCTTTGAGTTGTTGAAACACAAGTTGACCACAACTCCCATCATCACCGCATGTAATTGGGAATTGCCTTTTGAACTTATGTGTGATGCGAGTGATGTAGCGGTAGGTGCGATGCTTGGCCAAAGAATCAATAAAATGTTCCATCCTGTGTATTATGCTAGCAAAACGATGAATGAGGCCCAAAGAAAATACACAGTGACAGAAAAGGAGCTCTTGTCTATTGTGTTTGCGGTGGAGAAATTTTGCCCTTATCTTATGGGGACGAAGGTGATCATACATACAGACCATGCAGCCCTCAGGTATTTGATGACAAAGAAAGATTCGAAGGAAAGGTTGATGAGATGGTTACTACTCCTTCAGGAATTTGATATAGAGATTGTGGATAGAAAAGGAAGTGAGAATCAAGTCGCGGATGGTTTGTCCCGGCTAGAGGAAGAAGGGAGACCGAGCAATGGTGCTGAGATAAATGATGCTTTCCCCGATGAACAACTTCTTTCAATTTCTATGGGTGACATACCTTGGTTTGCAGACATTGCCAATTTCATAGTGACCGGCAATGTCCCGTGTGAGCTCTCTTCCAACCAAAGGAAGAAACTCAAGTGGGATAGCTTGGATTTCTATTAGGATGAGCCGTATTTGTTCAAAATTTGTATGGACGGGGTAATACGATGATGTGTGCCAGAAACTAAGCAAATGAACATATTGGAGGCTTGTCACTCTTCTCCTTATGGTGGTCATCATGGGGGAGTGAGGACGGCGTCAAAGGTTTTAAGTTGCGGCTTCTATTGGCCGACTTTGTTTCAAGATGCGAGCGATTTGGTGAAGAAATGTGATGCATGCCAAAGAGCTGGTGGGATTTCTCTCAATTCTTGGCAGAGGGAAGCCCCATGACCGACCGAACCGAGGCTGGGGTAGATAGAGGAAGAGAAGATTTATTGAATGCTCTCGGGCATTTATTGAGGTAGTAAAATATTATGTTTCAGAAGGATCTTTCTTGGTATTAAAGTCTTCAATCAAAAAAGGATGAGATGCCTCTCCATACAATCCTCGAGGTAGATATTTTTTATGTTTGGGGCATTGATTTCATGGGCCCGTTTGTAAGCTCTTGTGGGAACACATATATTCTCGTTGTGGTGGACTATGTGTCAAAGTGGGTTGAAGTCGTGGCTCTTCCCAACAATGAAGCCCGGAGTGTCGTGGCATTTTTGAAAAGGAATATCTTCACTAGGTTTGGAACCCCTCGTGCTATCATTAGTGATGGGGGGTCCCATTTTTGAAACAAGGCTTTTGACTCATTGATCGCTAAATATGGAGTAAACCACAAGGTGACTACCCCCTATCATCCACAAGCAAGCGGTCAAGTGGAGGTTTCAAATCAGGAAATTAAGAGTATTTTGTCCAAAACGGTGAATGCTAATAGGACCAACTGGTCAAAGAAGTTGGATGATGCTCTTTGGGCTTATCGGACGGCCTACAAGACTCCGATTGGTATGTCTCCATATCGGTTGGTGTTTGGTAAGGCTTGCCATCTCCCGGTGGAACTAGAACACAAGGCTATATGGGCATTGAAAAAATTGAACTTGGATTGGGATGTTGCGGCCAACCTCCGAGTGGAGCAATTGAATGAACTTGATGAATTTAGATTTCATGCTTACTCAAGCTCGTCCTTGTATAAGGAAAAGATGAAGTACCTCCACGATAAGTATACTCGGGGTAAAGAATTCAAGGTGGGCGACATGGTTCGTCTTTTCAATTCCCGATTAAGGTTATTTTCGGGGGAGCTCAAATCTAAATGGAGAGGTCCCTTTGAAGTGGTCTTTGTAACTCCTTTTGGTGCTCTTGATCTTAAATACAAGAATGGTGAAGTGTTCCGGGTCAATGGGCATCGTGTCAAGCACTATTTGGGAAATATTGATGTCAGCCATGTGGTGGTACTTATTCATTTGAAGTGATATGATGGTAACATGCGTCGTGACGCGACGTCTTTTTATTTTTATTTGGTTTTCTTTGTAGATTAGGATTTTGAGCTAATTTTTTGTGAGATATTGCAGGACTTGTGTTGAACCAATGCAAAACAACTGTGCAAAAAGTACACAGTCTCTGAAGTTGGTCAGGCGACCACACCCTTGCTTGTGCGGTCCGCACTGGTAAAGGCCACAATTGATAAGTCTCCGAACTGTGTTCGAGCGGCCGCATCCCATTCTGAGCGGCCCGCGTGGTTCTCATGCGGCCGCAACCTGTTTCATGCGATCCGCGTGCCCTTATTTCAGCAACGGGTATATGGTAAGTGCCAGCGTGGCCCGTGGTCGTGTTCACGCGGCCGCGCTGGACGGTAAGTCGGGGCCCCGCTTTGTTTCCCTATAAATACACCGTTAGGGTCCCCATTAGAACTTTTTTCCAAATCGATCTCTGAACCCTAAATTTCGACTGTTCTCTCTAAGACTCTCATTTGTGCGAGCATCAAGAGTTAAATCTACACAATCCTAGTAACTTCTTCTCACATTAATCATTATGTCACTTTAGTTTTAATTTTGTTCAAGACCCAGTAGCTATAACTTCTTTGTTTTTCATTATTTTTCTTAGTTTAATTTATTTGTTGTTCTTCAAGTACTGGGCATGATGCTTAATGATGTTAAACGAGTAGGGACAAAGTAGGATGCTAAAACGTGAAAGATTTGAGCATTTTTGGTTAAACCCTAATTGTCCCTGTATTGAAAACCCAGCGGGGCCGCGTCCCTGATTGTGCGGCTCGCGCTGCCACATCCCATCTTTGCACGGCCCACGTCAATGAAGTTCATAGAAGTGTAAGTTGATTAGTTGCTTAGTGAGGCCGCATGTCAGGTTTGTGCAGACCACGCTGGTCCCGCGCGACCGCATCCCATGTTTGTGCGGCCCGCATGGGAGATATTCAGAGAGTTTAATTTGTCAAGCTGGTTACGCGCGGCCGCATCTCATGTTTGCGTGGCCCGCGTGGGAGAGGTTAAGAGGGATGAGTTTGTCATGTTTCCCTTGCGCGGCCGCATCCCCTGTTGGCGCGGCCCACGCTGGTCTAGTCTGCTATACTGTCTGCAACATTGCTTCTTGATATTCTGCTTTAGTATGCATATGATAATATATTGCACTTTCCTATACTAACAATGTTAGAATCGTTTGTGTGCAAAAAATGGTAAAACAAAGAGGACGTGGTGCCAAACAACCCGGTCAAGGTGAACCCTCCCGGAGAGGAAAAGCCAAGCTAAAGAAACTCACCCCCCAGCCAAAACTAAAGATAAGAAAGCAAGTAGCGACAGACGAGGAGCAATCGGGGAGTGAGTACCTTCCCTCTCAGGAACTATCAGCTGATTCGGGGCAAGTCCCCTCAGTCCCAGCCCAAGATCCACAAGCTATATAATATGAGTCATCTAATGGCTCAGCAGCGGGTAGTGGCAAGTACTCCACTTCCCCCACAACCTCAGAAACTGGGGATAGTGCTGACAGTGAGGAGGAGACCCCGATTAGTGGGGTACCCGAGGTTGGTGGCGTGGAACGAATGAGGAAAGCTGAAGTGTGGGAAGACCGCTTTGTTAGTCAAGTGGCCTTCCACAAATTTCGGGAAATGTGGTCCAAAAGACATCTAATCCCTGAGAGGTGCATCGTAACCAAGGACTTATTGCCACTTCTACCCAAAGCCTATGAACAGTTTCAAACTAGAAGCGGGTGGGACCACTTCAGTGATGGGTTGATAAATGCAAATGAACACATGGTCAAAGAGTTCTACACCAATGTAGCCTACACCAAAAAGGACTCCACTACGACCAAAGTGAGGAACAAGAATGTTGTGTTTTCGGGCAAAGCACTTAATGACTATTTGGGTTTCAAGGATGAAGACGAGACCCAATACTTGGAGAAGCCGGCGATGAAGGAGGAGGTTCGCCCATGGTTGGCAGAGTTCTTGGCACATCCGGGTGTTGTTCCGGATTAGGTACAGGCAGGGGTAGAAATTTTAAGGAAGAACCTGAACTTCAAGGCGATAGGGTGGCTCACCTTTATTTGCAACAGGCTGGATCCCACTTCACATGACCAGACCATCCCTCTTCCCCGGGCTGTGCTCATTGCTTCCGTTATGGCTGGATTCCCTATCAATGTGGGGAATGTTATGTACAGGGACATCACTGCTATGGGGATTGACAGTACGTGGAACTACCCTTTCCCCAACACTCTGACACTGTATTTTAGGGATTTGAAGGTGAAGAAAATGCCTTATGATGTGACAGTGCGCCCAGTAGCCTCCTTCTCCTGGTTCAGTATTCAGGGTCCAGATAACCTAAAGAGGGACAAAGAAAGCAAGTCATCCACCTCTGCCCCGACTGGCCAGTCTGAGGAGCAAGTTGAGGTAGAGACTTCTGTCGAGCCTACTACAGAGTTTCCCACCATTCATAGGCCTTCCTCCTCTGCGGGCCCTAGTTCCTCAGCTGGCCCTACAGTTTCCATTTCATGGACCAACCCATTGACAGCCCAGCAGCTATCCATGACATTGGCCAATTTGAACAAGTGGATGTCCGTTGCGACATCCAAGTTGTCCACATTAGCCACTTCAGTTGAGGCCCAGTCTACCCCAGCCACTGTCCAGGTTCCTCCGTCTATTGAGGAAATGCTGAAGACGCTCCTAGCCAACTAGAAGAAGATGATTAAGACTCAGACTGCCTTGACTAAGGCAGTTGGGGCACAAAGCACAGCTTTGGAGAAGTTGGCCCGGGAGCACAAGAAAATGAGGAAGTCCAGGGCATCAAAAGAGACGGTAAAGGTACTACTAGCAGATATGGACAAGCTAATGGCGGATCAGATGCCGTTAGACTTGTAATTCGGGGACCCAGCCCCTCCAGCAGCAGTCCCAGTACCCGAGCCTCAGCAGGAGCAGGCACCTAGGCCACTGAAGAAGAAGAGAAAGTTGCCCAGTTCTGAGGGAGTCGTGATTGAGTTGGCTGAGGTTGAGGTCACTCCCACCGATGGTGTACCGGATGTTCCACCGGTCCAGCAGCAGGATCCTGCACCGGCTTTAGAGCAGTAGGCTGAAGACCAGTCTGAGGTCTCGGCTACTACAGAGGATCAGGGGACGACAGGAGACCCCATGCATGTGGACCAGGCTTGAGGAGCCATTATATATCCTTTATCTCTTTTTTTGTGCTTATTTTGGTAGTTGGCATTGGGGACAATTCCAGCTTTTATTCGTGGGGGTGCGCCCTACTATTTTGATTCTAATACATTTAGATGACTGTATATATTCATTTGATTTCTAGTTTATGTTTTGGATTTGATAGTTGGCCTGTATATAACTTTTGACTTTGGCTACTTCCAGACTCTTATGTATATATTCATCCCCGTTGTATATTCTACTCCCCATTGTACATATTCATTTGGTTTTTCTATTTTCATTAAAAAAATTCATTTTTAGCTTAGTAGTGAGGCTCGTAGCTTTTTGTTTTGGTTTTGGTGTTTCCAATAAGCCCTTGGTTTTCTTAATGCCACGGTTCTTTCCAAGGGTAGAGTGTTGTGCGAACTGGGTGGCTCTTCCCAATGATAGATGGCGTGACAACCTTCTTAAGGGTTTGAGTCCATTTTTGATTTTTCTTCTTTTGATTTTCAATATTTCGTAGTTAAGGGAACTTCAAGCAAGCTTCACTTGGGCCTAACACATTTGCCTTTGATCCCATGGTCAAAGACATAATGTTCTGTTTAGGATGGTGAAAAATGGTGGCCTTGATACTCTTGTGTTGACCAAACAATCATCATATGGTCGTGTAGGGCCATTGTGCGCTTGAGTCGTAACTAAGGTTGTTGTGGGCCCTTGAATCGATGTCTTTGGCAATCCTTGAGTGTGTGTGGTGAGAATTCGAATCATGAGTCTAAGCTCCGAGCCGATGGCCTAGAATTTGCCCCGAGTGTTTGTTGAGGTGAAATCCTAGGTGAAATTTGGCTTGAGAAGTGAGTATAGGCCCTCCTTGATCCGAAATGCTAAGGTTGAACAATTCCATGACCTACCAATGAAATGATCCCTAGCTAACCCCTTTGAGCCTTAAACCTTCTTCTTTCAAGAACAAAAGCTACAAGCCTATACCCGTTCTTAATGATACCCTCTCTTGGCACCCAAATCTTCCCTGGAGTAGATGGCAAATGTCTAAGTTTGGGGGAGGGAGACAAGAAAGGAAACAATGTGGTAAAATGTACAAAAGCAAAAGAAAAGGGAGGCAATGAAAAAGGAAGAAAAGACAAGACAAAGAAAAAGACCAAATTGAATAAGGTCAAAAAGGGGATTCAAAGAAAACAAAAGTGAATATGGTTGTGAAAAAGTAGAAAAAGGATAAATGTGTTGAAATGCATAAGAAAGAGCGAGAGTGTGTCTCTCTAACCCCTCGAAAAAGAAGTGAATACTCAAATAAGTCAAGAAAGTGTGCCAAAATGAATCAAAAGAAGTGCTTGAGGGAAGATTGAATCTACTTGAACAAAACATATCCTACACTTACCCAAAAGCCTTTACAATGACTCCATAAAAGCCCTATATGATCTTGAGTTGAACGGAATAGTGGACACTTACACAAGGGACAAGCGTATGGTACCTAGAGCCGAACTTATTACCTTCTTTGTCAGAGAAACAAGCGAAAAATCCATCAACCCCTATTTGTGTGTCATTATTCTAAAAAGGTGAGGTTCGCTTAGGGAAAGTTGAGGATGTGTGAGTTTGGGTCCCACAATGACCAAGGTATTTGAAAAAAAAAAGGTCTTTGATGAAATGAGTCAACCCTCGATGCTCTTGTGCCACATTTGATCCATAGTTCTTAAAAGTTTAAAATGTATTAATGATGCATTTGTATTGAGGGCAATTGTTTGTCCCAAGTGATGCATGATGAGGTTACTTTAGGATAAGCTGGAATTACTCGGATGTTTCCCTTTCAGGGGCGGGTCTTATTTTATTTGCTTGAGGACAAGCAAAGGTATAAGTTTGGGGGAGTTGATAACTGTGATTTTAACACGTTTTATGCCCATACTTGCCTATGATTTATGTATGAATTGCCATAAAATAGACCCAGAATGCTTACAAGTTGCAATTGATTGCAGGTTTAAGCGACAAGATGACAAAAGTCAAAAATCGGCTCGAAACGGAGTGAAACCTGCTAAGTGTCAAGGATCATTAAAGTAAGGACATTCAAAACTTGGTGCAGACCACACCATCATGTCATGCAGCCGCACCATAGGAGTTCAGAGGCTGTGAAACTACAAGGCATTTTATGCGGCCACATAATTGTGACATGCGGTCACACCAAAGAGATTCAGAAAGTTGTCATTTCCAATCGCAAGCGGTGCGGCCGCAGCCGCGGTCGAGCTCACACGGTCCGCGCCCAGCCAATGCAGCCGCACTACAGGTTCATGCGGACCGCACCATAAACTTCTGAGGAGCTGCAAACCATCCATGTGGACGCACAACAACTTTGTGCAGTACGCACCAGTCGTCATGCGGCTGCACCCCAACTTTGTGCGGTCCGCATCACTATCTTCAGAGAGTAAGATTTAGAAGTCAATCAACCCAGTGCGGCAGCGTGCCAACTTTGTGCGGCCCGCGATGAACCTGCACAGGTAGTTTTGTCCAGTTTTTCCAACCTAGTATAAATAGAACATTTTACCATTTTTAGGTCAAGTTTTGTACATCTGATAGCTGCTGCGCTCGTGAGACATTTGAATTAGCCTATTTGGGGCATTTTGAGCTTATTTCATCATAGATTCTTGTAGTTTAACATTAGTAATTAATTAATATGGTTATTTCATCTTCTATTTCTTCAGTTTCTTCTCTAAGAATGTCTAGCTAAACCCATTAGCTAGGGTTGTGGCTCAACCCTAGTGTGGGTAATTGATG